>JAJJWW010007939.1:0-99693 GCA_023531295.1 Papaver armeniacum | reverse complement strand
ATCCATCTTTTCTCTAAGATGTTGTTGAATCGTCCTATTATCATACTGGTGAGTTGGGTTTCCTGCCTTAAACACAGATGTGTGCACAAATATAGTCAACTTTATTACTTTGAATATATCGAGAATCAGGAGACACCCACAAATAAGATAAGAAGGATCAATCTACCTCCATTTATAGTATACTTTTGTTGGTTCGATTAATGGTTTAATATTGTTGAGATTATTAGTCCCACGGGTAATCTAAGATCCTGCGGTTTATAATTTTTTTTTTTTTTAAAAACAATTGTCATAAACCTTAATAATCTGTCGTAAACTGAGCACCATAAGTTGAATCGGATAATAGTACAAACGTCAGATAGTAGTACAAACAACGGTAGATAAGTACCTAAAAGCACATGAACTTTTACAAATTTCTTGCTATAAACACCCAACCTGCAGCTAAATCATTATCATCTGAGTTCAAAAAACTCTATATAATCATCGTACTCATCGAGGCGTTCTAGTTTCTCCTGCAGGAATGAAGGTTTCCAGAGACTGGATATTTTCAACATGAGCATGTAGCTGATAATCCCAAGTAAAGGCCAATACATATCATCATTTTAGCATCATCAGTACCATTGCCTGGGGGCATCCTTTCATCTTAGCTTCAAACAGGCCCGACCCATAAATCACAGGAGGATGATCTTACCACCTCGAGATGTTCTGTTTGAAAATTGTGAAGATTAAGACATTCCCCATGAAACCAATATATTAACACCTGATCAGATACGCTCAGTACTCGTGTGGGAAAGCTAAGTAGTAGCAGTACTAGTGTCCAAGTAACAACAAAGCGACCTGGTAGCAAACCTAGCTTCTCCGGCTTGAACACCTAAACTGTCCCCTTCCAGTCCACACTTGCTTTTCCTTGTCCTTTAATATGTACAGTTGAACCGTAAAGCGACAACAACAAAACTAGCCTGAGCATTACAGTGAGGGCGGCCACAATGTATGCTGCCCGTGGCTTTTTCAGAGAGTGCAACACAAGGATATCCTTTATGCTCCAGAGATGATGTTCAACCACTCTATTTATCAGTATCGTCGTCGAGGGTTGGGATCAGATAACATTCAGTTGGGAGTCGAATGGAATTGAATCTTCTCCTTGTGAATGTCAAACGAGACAACATGCCAAACTTATTATTAAAATGAAAATCATTATGATTATTATTCATTATTATCTCATCTTCTTCTACTTCTCTAATTGTTATCCTCCAGAAAAGATCGCTTACAAAGAGTGGCTGGTGTACGTAGACATTTCCAGACTTTGTTACCATTCCGAATAGGAAAAGGAGGACAACCTGGTGGCGGGGAGATTTCAGCAACACTAGTAATTATGTTTCTCCATGATTTAGTACCCAAAGTAAAGACCATGGAGATAAACTCCTTATTGTCTTTCGAAGTAAGTATAATCACAACCTTATACTCCTCTGACAATGAATCAAAACCCAAACCATGACATAAATATTTGCATTCTCCATTATTGGGAAGAAAATAAAGAGGAAAGTGTTTCACCCTAGCCGGGTTAATGACAACCATTACACCCGGATGATTAGCTGGTTTATGTACTAGTGTGATACAAGCTAGACCATTACAATAGCCCACTGGTTCACATGTGCCTGGCAAGATTAAGTTTATAAACAATCTATATTTGAAATCATCATCTAAGCTCAAAAAAGCAAGCTTTTTCCCTAAGGCCTGACCATGCATTAAGAACATAAACCAATAAATTTAGTTTACGATATTTGCTATTAGCAAAGTGAGTCTTAGCAAATCGTGTATCATTAGAAATTGTATTGTACCATAATTTACTGATGCAGCTCCACTGAGATAGAGTCCGAACTGGTAATCTGGTGAGAATGTCCTCAAAAACAAGGTCCTCAGGAAGATGAGATACAGCACGAAGAATGTCATCGGTTTCTTTGACTATTTCACTGTTGTTCTCCTTCAAAGTTCGCCTCTTTTTCGACATCATCACTTATAACTTACCGATAAATTGAAATAAAAATCTCAACTTTATAAATTAATCAGAGAACGAAGAAGAATTTAGATTTTGGGTGTATAATTAATGGTCCTAGGTCGACGACCCCAATGTAAAAAGGGAAGAAGAAGAAGAAAGAACGAAATTACTGGCCTAAGAATATGTTATTTTTCAACAAGTATGTCTAAGGATCTTAGTTTCTCTATCTAAATATATAAAGTAGTTAATCTTTTATTTTGAGCCCAACCTTTTTTAACCTATATTTGGAAATTCCATAAACCCTATAAATATTCGGATTCTCACAATTACCTCTTTAGATATGCAAGTCCTGCTTTCTTCTTCAACAACAAGAAGTTGATCCTACATTAGTGTCCGATGGATAGTGTTAAGCTTCTCCCAGAAGAGATTATAACAGATATTCTTACTCGTTTGCCCGCTGAATCAGTTCTAGCCTGCAAGGTAGTATCCAAAGTATGGAGAAACCTCATTCAACATATCCCGGATGCACTTTAATCGTCAGAAATCATCATGCTGATTCTAGTAAGTTGGGTTTTATTGCCTTCTCTGATAAACAACAACTCTATATTTTGATTATATTGAGAATCATAAGACACCCATTGACTATAGGATAAGAAATATTAATCCACTTATGTTTAGGAGTACCCTTGTTGGTTCTTGTAATGGTTTGATCTGCTGTGTTTGCTACCGGAATAACAGATTTTCCATTTGCAACCCCATGACCAAAGAGTATATGTTACAATTCCTAGACCTAAGATATACCATGTTAGGTCATGTGGATTTATTACCTTCATTTAACCAACAGTATAAAATTGTCACACTGTATAAAAAGAACAGTATGGCAAACCCAACTCTGTAAAGGTAATGGTATATATCTAGGTAGTGGCAGTGGATGGAGATCTGTTGGAGAGTTTGATTCTTGACCTTTTGGAGACAGAGGTGTCTTTTCTGAATGGGAGCTCTTTACTGGAAACAGGATACAGGAAGGAGATTGTGGTTTTCAGTTTGGCTGATGAAAACTTTCGTGAACAGTTCCACTACCAACTTTACCACCAGACTTACTGGATGTGTCAGATAGGGGTTTTAGGTGAGTGTTTGTTCTCTACCAAGAAAATTACGATCATTACAAAGGAAATGGAAAAGCATCGTACGGCGGATGGCTATATAAAAAGAAGGATGATAATCATGATTTAAATCAGCATGACGAAAAGTACCAGTCCTCAGGTTGGACTAAGGAATTCAGAGTACTTCCAGATGCTGAACTATTAGGTATTACAAAGAGTGGCGGTGTTTTAAGCAGTTATAAATATCTCAATATTTACGACCCAAAAACTCGTACCACCGAAGGCTGGTGGATTTTACGAAAAAATTTGGTCAACAGTTTCATCAAGTTCTGCCGCACAAGAACACGTTAGTTTCGTTGAAAGAGCTAGGAGAGGAAGGTGCAAAAGTGATGGCGTCAGTTAAAATTAAGACAAAAAGAAGTGATTAGACAAACAAGCAGCTGTTCATAATCCGATGAAATCTCTGGGTGATATATGGACTGGTAATCTTCTTCTAGATTTTGAAGAAATATTTTATACTGTTTTGTTGCAGGCATTGAAATTGGAAAAAAAAACAAAGAACCATATCGCAATTCCATTGACATTAGTCTGCTTTTAAACTATCTCAACTTCAATATTATTTGTTTGGTTATATTTGCTCTATCTACTTGTGAAGTGTGCATTTTGTCAACCTTATTTTATTGGAGAGTTTTCGCAGTAGTCAGGGTTCCCTATAATGGCTAATTGATATTCTAGCAAGGTTCCTTGCGTGCATTCATCTCAGCAGAGAACACAACTACGAAGATGAATAAATCTATCAGGCCAATCTAAATCAGTTCATTACTAAACCGAAAACAGAAAATATTCAAAAGCTACACAAAACGAAAAATATAGTCTACCAGGCCAATCTAAGTCTTGCAGAAAAGGAGGTCTTAATGTATACTCTTCACAGCAACCTCGGGCTAGTTGTGCACCCCTCTTAGGCAAATTGTCAGCTGATGAGAACTGTCTCTCGAAAGCAAACAGAACTTCAGCTGAGCACTAGACTTTTGATCGATATTCCATCTTGATTGTATAGTACAGGGTGACTTACCTGATCTGAAAGCAGAAATATTTGCAACCATAGAATCAGACTGAACTTCAGCCTTTGCTCTGATACCAAATGTTAGAAATTCTTTATGCGGAACAAAGATAGATCACATACCTCTGATCATTGTTGATTTGATCATGATGAATGAAAGAACCAATAAAGAAGCCCCAATGAAGAATGCAAGAGTCACAGTCGCTTCCATGATCAGTAGAACACAATGAAGTAAGAATAAATATAACAAAGTTTGTCTACACTCTTATTAATCCTTATATCTCTATGTTTGATGGTTACAGAATCTTTTTGAGATTGTTTTCAGTGATTGTGGGGACCTGTTCTTGATCTCCTTAAATAACTCTTCCATCAAGAGTCGCAACGGACATGAGAACCAATTCCAAAACACACCTACTTTCAAGGGAAAAGACACAAATACTCTAACATGTAACCGTTTCCTGTGATGATTTGGCACATGGGCCATATCACTGTTTTTCTAACATATCCTCTTTGGAGCAACCTCGTGCTGGTTGCGCACCACTCTTAGCCAAATTTTCAGCCGAGAAGTTTGTCTCTCGAAAGCTATGACAGAACTTCAGCTGAGCAACAGACGTTTGAACAGTATTCCATCTTGACTGTATAGTTGCATTGAACCATAATGTTACTAAAATTACTTCTCTGACCAACCACTCCAAATTAAGAAAAAGAATGGCAAGCGACCGAAGATTAGTAGCACACCACCTAAGAACTACACCTGCAAGATTCCTTAAAGCAAATCAAAAACCAGCAGAGCTTTGATTTCATTGGTGTCTCACAGCAGTAACTTTTGGGTGTAGCTGACAATCAGTTCAAGTGAAGTCTGTCAAACCACTTTTGATAGCATTGGTCGAAGGAATATAACCAAATCCATTCCACCTATAGTAAAGTCGGCCAAGAAGGGGACATATGCTATCAAACCAAGATAGTGCTTGAGTTGGAAAATGAAACTAGTTCCATATAGATGGATTGGATGCAGGTGCCTTAATAGACGTCAGTAGATTTAAGATTGGATACGTCTGCCGGTTTAAATTTATAAAGAAGTGAATATTTTAGTTTGGGCCCAACCTTTCTTTTAACCTATTTTTGGAAATTCCATAAACCCTAGAACTATTCGGATTCTCACAATACATCTTTAGATATGCAAGTCCTGCTTTCTTCTTCAACAACAAGACGTTTATCCTACATTAGTGTCTGATGGATAGTTTTAACCTTCTCCCAGAAGAGATTATAACAGATATTCTTACTCGTTTGCCTGCTGAATCAGTTCTAGCATGCAGTAGTATCAAAGCATGGAAAACCTCATTCAACATCCATCGTTCTCCCGGATGCACTTTAATCGTCGAAATCATTATGCTGATTCCAGTAGACTGGGTTTTGTAGCCGTGGGTAAGGCTAAGAATGATCACCTCTGTTATTTTGAATATATTGAGAATCATAAGACACATATTGACGATAGGATAAAAACATTAATCCATATATGTTTAAGAGTACCCTTGTAGGTTCTTGTAATGGTTTGATAAGTGTTTGTTATGGGAATAGTAGATTTTCCATTTGCAACCCCATGACCAAAGAGTATGTTACGATTACTAGACCTGACATACATGTTTCGTCTTGTGGATTTGGCTACCTTCCTTCAACCAATGAGTACAAAGTTGTCGCACTGTATATAGAATCGCTTATAAAAACTCTGTAAAGGTCATGGTATATACTCTAGGTAGTGTCTGTGGATGGAGATCTGCTGGAGGATTTGATTCTAGACCTCTTGGTGAGAGAGGTTTCTATGTGAATGGAGCTCTTTACTGGAGAGATAATACAGGAAAGGTGATGGTATTCCCGGTTGGCTGATGAAAACTTCCGTGAACAGATTCACGACCAGATTCACCACGAAACGCTGAATGGATGCGTCAGACGATTGGGGTTTTAGGTGAGTGTTTGTTCTATACCAATTCACAATATGATCAAGCAGCGGGAAAACAGCTTATGACGGATGGCTGTATAAAAACAAGAATGATAATCATGATATGAATCTACATGAGGAACAATACCAGTCGTCGGGTTGGACTAAAGAATTCACGTTACTTCCAGATGCTGAACTATTAGGTATTACAAAAGAGCGGCTGTGTTTTTAAGTTACAGTTCTGATTATCTCAATATTTACGACCCAAGAACTTGTACCTCGAAAAGGCTGGTGGATTTAACGAGACAATTTGGTCAGAAGTTGAGGCTCCCACATGCAACGGTTTCGTCTAGTTCTGCCACATGAACACGTTAGTTTCCTTGAAAGAACTAGGAGAGGAAGGTGCAAAAATAATGGAGTCAGTTAAAATTAAGAAGCAAAAATAAGTGATTAGACAAACAAGCAGCTTTTTGACTGGTAATATATGGACTGTAATCTTCTTATAGATTCTTTAGGAAATATATTAGTTTCGTTGAAATTCTGATGGTTTTTCATTTTCTTTTCGCAAGTCGAACGCTAGTAATTGTTAAGTATGCACTTCGTTAGTCACTTGATCTAATTTTCAGGAAAATATCCATTGATGCATATGTAATTCAGACCTCTAGCTTATTTTGTTTCTGTTTTCAGTTGAGTATAGGCGATTATAATAAGCATATGCAGGCAAAATTGTGGAGTGTGAGAGCTTTCTCAGTAGTACGAAGAATTCTATTTCTTCTTATTTCTTAACTGGGATCCACATTGATATTTTCTTAATTTCCGTATAGTGTTTTGATGATAGTCTCCCAGTCTAAAAATTAGTATTCAAAGCTACCCAACGACATTACGAAACAACTGCTAGTTTTATATGGTTGGTGAATTATGATTTTTTTTCTCACGATTAACAAAGCTTTCTTTAGCTCACTACTGCTAGGATTCATGCCAGTGATTTGGTGGGAAGCCTTTTAGATATTTCCCACCTCAGACCATATCCCACTCCTTTTAGATATTTCCGACCCCTCTTGGGGACCGAGTCCTTTTAGGTTTGAAGTCATGTGGTTCCTTGAGAATGGTTTCTTACAAAGTTGTCATACTGTTCAAAGAACTGTGTAAAAAACCCAACTCTGCAAAGGTCATGGTATTGATATATACTCTTGGCAGCGGCAATGGATACGTTGGACAGTTTTATTCTAGACCTCTTGGATTCAGAGGTGTCTTTGTTAATGGAGCTGTTTACTGGAGGCACATTACGAGAGGGGTGATTGTGGTCTTCGATTTGGCTGATGAAAGCTTTGGTGAGCAGTTTCCACAACCCGATTCTGTCCCACTGATTGGATGGGTCATAAAATAGGGGCTTTAAATGAGTCGAAATACCATAAAAACAGCGGAGGCACATCTTTTGACGGATGGCGCCTATATAAAATTAAGAATAATCATTGCATGAGTCAGCTTGAGCTTGAAGAACGTTACCAGACGCCGGGTTGGAATAAAGAGTTCATGGTACTTCCCGGTGATGAAATACTAGGTGTTACAAAAAGTGGAAGTGTTTTAAGTTACACATCTCGTAATCTCAATATTTAAGACCCAAAAACTTCTATTACGAAAACGCTGGATGAGTTTAAGAAGCAATTGGCCAAGTATTGCGCCCTTATACAAAAACAATTCTTCTAGTTTTCCCTCACAAGAACACGTTAGTTTCGTCGAAAGAACTAGGAGAGTAGGAGAGGAAGGTGCAAAAGTAATGGAGTCGGTTAAATTAAGAAGCAAAGAAGCCGTGATTAGCCAAACAACGAGCTGATGATGAGATCTTCGAGCACATATAAATATGAACCGGTAATAATCTGTGTCTAGATTTTTAAACGGGTTTATGCATGTTGAAGTTGGATAACAAAGAATTTCGCAATTCTTATCAATTTAATTTAATTATTTTTTTTTTTATCCAAGAGGAAAAATTTATTAAAATGCAGGAAAACTGCCTAACAATAATTGATACTAGTATTCTTGAGGGACATTTATACCAGGCATTAGTAATGCCATACACATGTTCTACTGTACTTGGCGAGAATTGTCTGCTGCATATCTTATAAAATTATGGCTATACAAAAACAAGAAAAATGATAATTATGAATCATCAAAAAAGTTGGATGAACATCAGTCATTGGAATGAATGAAAGAGTTCACTCCTGATGAATATAGCAGCTGCAATAGAAGAGGATTCAGCAGTACTTCCATCCTTCTTTTTGGATGAACATCGTTCCACTAGTTCCTGTTGGAATCTTGCAACAATGAACAGCACGTTAGATGTATCAAAATAATATGTAAAGAACTAATGCGAAACAACTCTACCGAAATAACTTGACGGGCGAAATCACGGGTTCAACAAGTTGTCCTTAACACATTAGTTCGCGGGTATACTCGAGTTGAGTAATGCTAAACCCCTCACGACGAAAGATGTGTCCGGGATAAGACTGCCCGATATAACTTGAGTTAGCACAACGCAAGTTACCCTCTCTTGAACTCGACAACGGGGATGGAAGTAAAAACGTGGCATGGAGAAACCCTAGAAATAAAAGAAGAATTTTCCGTGTGTAAACAAATTTCGAGTTGTATTTAAAGGAGAAGATACTTGCAAATCAAGTTAGGTTTTGGTTTTGGTTTTCTTTAAAAACTAGTAAAACACCTAAAGGAATTTACCCCGCCATAGAACTCTAAAAATATTTTAGGAATTAATTTCCTAAAGAAAAACTCGCCAAAAATAAATTCGAGTAGAAGAGGAACTTGGTGCATGGCATACGCGCATATCGCATGGGTCAAAATTTGTATTTTTCCCCCGCTCCACCCACAATGTTGTTTTTACAACATATCCATAAGCATATGGCTATATAGTGGAGCTCCTTCTCTATTATACCCAATGTGGGACTAAAGAGAGATTCATTCACTCATAAAATGAGCAAGTATCCTTGGACCCATAGGTCACTAGATCAAACCACACCAAGACCAAAATATTTTTATTAAAACTCATTTTCTCCAACAATCCCCCACATGAATGAAATCTCGGAAAAGCGAAAAAATCAGAGTAAGGAAAATACCATTTAGGCAAAAGGTGTCCATGAGGTCTTGAACCCTTACTTAGTGAGGTTCACCGGAACTACTAGCTAAACGGTGAACCTAGTCTTGGTGATAGCATTGGTGTAATTCGCGACAACAACCACACATGATATTCTCTGGTGTTGCTAAGTTCGTGCCGTGTTGTCCAATTTGGCCCTGGACATATCTGTTTCTCAAAATGCTTTAGAGAATTGGCTCAATTCTCTGAGGAGCGGCCCACTTCCACATTCGGATAGGTGAGTTCCATCAAGAGTGTTCTTGCTACACCCCACTTCAATCTTAAATTGAAACTATGGAACTCATTAAGACTTATTTAAAAGTCATCCTCCACATGCGGTCACACTATCACATCAACACCATAGGAAGGACGGAGAGAATGAAATTCTCACGGAGCAGTGTTTACCTTTACCCACCATGAATTAGTTGTCTCATTCGAAACCTTGATCTTGGAATCTCCACAGCAAGGTTGGTATCCTTCATGGAAAGTTTAATTATTGAGCCTAAGCCCCATCCCACTCGATGCTTTACTAACTATCTCCTTGGACAAACCTTTCGTCAAAGGGTCACGATATTCTCCTTGGACTGCATCCAATCTATGGAAATAACGGCTGTTGAGATTAGTGTTTTCAAAGTGTCATGTCTTCTACGAATATGTATAGACTTTCCATTGTAGAAGCAACTCTTAGCTCTACCTATCGCAGATTTGCTGTCACAGTGTATAGATATAGCTGGCACAGGCCTATGCCAGAGAGGAATATCTTCTAAAAAGTTTCTTAGCCATTCGGCCTCCTCTCCTGCTTTATCTAACGCAATAAACTCCGATTCCATAGTGGAACGAGCTATACATGTCTGTTTGGAACTCTTCCAAGATACAGACGCACCTGCTAGAGTGAATACATATCCACTCGTAGACTTAGAATCCTCTGATCCTGTTATCCAGTTTGCATCGCAAAATCCCTCAAGGACGGCCGGATATCCTTTGTAATTCAAACTAAAGGTCATTGTGTACTTAAAGTACTTTAGCACTCTAATAAGTACATCCCAATGTATCCGCCTGGATTACAAGTATACACCTTAACCTACTTACGGTATAAGCATATCTGCGGTCTCGTACAATTCATCAAATACATCAGACTTCCCTATGACTCTCTCGGTATTCAAGTTGGTTAACTCCTACACCCTTATTCTTCTTGAGGCAGCAGTTAGAATCATAAGGAGTACACATGCGAGTTCTGATTAAACTGTTAAATTTCTTAAGTATGGATTCAACATAATGAGACTGACTCGGACTATAGCCATTAGACGTTTTCTAATCTTCATCCCTAATATGACATCAGCGGGGCCTAAGTCTTTCATGTCAAAGTTCTCATTCAATGATTTCTTAGTGGAATTAATAACATCCATGTTTGTACCTAGTATAAGCATATCATCAACATACAAGCATACAATCACACGGGCATCCTTGACAAGTTTAGTATAAACACACTTATCGATTCATTAATTCTAAAACCACTAGAAATCATCACATGATCAAATTTTTCATGCCACCTTGTTTAGGTGCTTGTTTCCAATCCATACAAAGATTTAACGGTTTTTTCTTTTGGGAACCTTTAACTACAAAGCCTCGGGTTGTTCCATATAAATTTCTTCATCTAACTCACCATTAAAACGCCGTCTTTACATCCATTTGATGTATCTCTAAATTATGGACAGAAGCTATAGCAATTAACATCCTAATGGAGCTAATTCTACTCAACTTGGTGAATAGGTGTCAAAGAAATCTATACCTTCATTTGTCTGAGCCTTTAGCTACAATTAAGCCTTGTATTTTCAATAGTTCCATCTATCTTACGTTTTCTTTTGAAAATCCATTTACAACCTATGGCCTTACACCTCGGAGGTAAATCTACAAGTTCAAAAGTCACAGATTTTCTAGAGAGAATCCATTTCACTAAAGCTTCTTTCCACCACGGAGCTTGGACAAGTGATGGCTTCTCTATAGGTGGAGGATCGGACTCGGCTAGGTATGTAATGCAACCGGGGATAGGTTTTCTCGTTCTAACCCTTTTACCTCTTCTAGGTTCCACTTGGTTCATCTTCCTCTAAAGGTAATAATTGACTAGTTGAAGGAACATCTAGGGGATCATCTAAACATCTCTTTCGAGAATCACGTTTCAAAGGAAAACTTGTTTCAAAAACTCAGCATCCCTAGACTCCATGATAGTATTCAACCCTATGTCGGAAATTTTAGAACTCACAACCATAAACCTATGAGCACTTTGGAATGCTCGGGATACCCTTTAAAAACACAATCAACGGTTTGGGTCCTATCTTATTTTTATTAGGAGGAGGGATGCCCACCTTTGCCAAGCACCCCCATGATCGCGGTCGTAAGCGTCAAAAATAAATTACACTTTCTTCTTACTCAAAATATAAATATAGCAAGGGCAAGAAAGGATCGATCACGGGAGAGGTCTAGGTTGTCAAATTGTTATGGTTCCTTATAAATAACAGGTAGTTTTGTGGTTTTTATGAAATAAAATAAATAAAAGCAAATAAAGAAATAAGCAAACAAATAAGATAGAAGAGATATTGGTTAAGGATTTCGTTTCATTCACTAACATGCTTTTCACAATAACTAGAATTGATATTTAATCTCAACTTTATCAAAGACCATAGAATACCTTGATGCGCAAAGAATATCCATAAATCTCCTCATGTCATCAACAAACACATTAAAAGATGCGAATATGAATTCTACCTAAAGGAACAACCCTAACGTGTAAAAGCACTAATCAAGTTTAATTCCCTAGATGCATTAAGTTCTGAAATCAGGCCAATCAAAGCAATTGAGGCGTGGAAACGCACTAATTCAATTTAACAAAGGTTACGATTCACATATGATCATAAGAATATATCACTACAAACTATAATCATATTATGCTACTTGTATCCAAGGAATATCACTTTTGCGTATAATAAACCTAAACTAGCAATAGATGTGATTAGAAGTTCTACAATTTGCAACTTGACAAAACAATCAATCAATCATAAAACAATATTTTCGAGAGAATTGCAAACGATAAATATGAGACAAAACTAATATATTGAATCAAAGAATCATGCTTTGTGAAATCCAACTATTCCATAACCAAAGATAATTAGGTACTCATATTCATGGAGTTAAATCACAAGAAGAAAATACTTCATGGTTCTAAACCCTAGAATAAAGTAGAAGAGATAATAAAACGTGGTCTAGATAAAAGATATCCCATAGATAATAAAAGTCTTCTCTTTATATAGCTCCTCCTTCCAAAACTAGGTTTTGTCTTGAAAGTCCATTAGTTGGAAATTCTGCACCCGCCATGGAGAGCAGTGTAGAAATTGTCCCAAAAACGCTCGCCGGGCGGGATTGTGGCGGAATCCGCCGGAATCGTCGCCGGAAAATATTTCAGGTGGCCAGAGCCAAGTCAAACCAACCCTTAGAGTCAGCGGTCAAAACAGTAAGGTCAAATCCGGTCCGGATCGGTGGGTTAACTCAGTCAAGTACCGAGTCGGGGGTCAGTCATGGCTCGGATGTGAGTCGGCTTCAGTCGGATCGAGTCGGTGCTAGCTGTTGGGCCAATGCCATTTTACACAAGCCTTAAGTTTCTTTGCACCGAGGTTGCACTTCATCGATTCGCCCGACCATGATGGCCTACGAGATTTTATAACTCTGGCGGCTGCAATACAACTTCAACTCCTTTGCGATACCATTTCGGTCCGGTTTGCACAACCAATCATGCCACATCTCACTTTTGCTCCTCATTACCACCTGTTGCTTTCATCAAATCGGCATTTCGATCTCACCAACACTTATCGAGCCTTAGCCATATCCGCCAACCACTACTTGCATTCCCAACATCCGCAACTCCCATTCTCGGAATCAACCCAGGCATCGACTCTCCTAGCATCTCGGTTTACTTTGTACCTCCCGATTCTCAACTCCAGCTGCTGCGACTACAACTCTCAAACTACTGCCTTTTACGCAGCTTGACTGCTCAAGTGTAATCCATTCATCACTTGGCTCGGTTCATTCCTAGCCCTCGACTTCACACCATAGCCACGGCTGACCCTTAGCTCCACTGCCATGTCTCAAATTCCCTTCAATCTGTCTGCAACTCCCATCAGCTCAACCCCACAGCGCTGCGATGCCTCGAGGCCAGGCCAAATCCACGGCTACGGCCTGCGCTGCAAACCCAAAGCTCACGGCACCCGGCTTATACGCCCATCCCGGCCTGTTGTACATATGAGTTGTCAACCCACTCGATCCACTGCAATTTCGGACTCCATAAACTCCATCTTCACCAACTCATTCATTTCCACTGAGACCCACATCAAGGCTTGTGATGTCTCGTAGAACCAATTGCAGCAACAGGCCCACTCAACCAACCTCATCACCTCCCGTTTCAAACTCATACACTCTTACCACAGGAACCAACAATACCCAGGACAGTTTCATAACTCGCCAAATCCACAAACCCCATCACGAAATTGCCCATTCATATGACAACAATCCTAGATCCATTCTTCATCTCAGCCATTTCCCATCACGGGCTCATAACATTCACGGAGAAACCTAATTTGGTACTCCTCCACTCCCAATTTCCAGCGGCCCGAAGTTACCATCTTCACTGGCAATCATCTTCTCGACGGACTTGTTTACGATGTTAACCCATACTTGAGCTCAATCCATCTTCATTTCATCTCCAACAACTAGAACATACAGCCCCTAACTGTTACTTCATCGGCTTCTTCTCCCTCAATTTGACATCCATAAACCCGCCGCTTGACATTCAGAAGCACAGTGCTCTCCTCCTTTCTTCTCGATCTCTACCTTGTTTCTTGATCTTCTATGACCCATGTTATTCTTCCTCCTTGTTTCACTCTACGGCTCTCTCATTAATTCAGGTGGAAATGAAGAAAATTGTGAGAAAGAAGGCTTCTCTACGTTAGGGTAGGGTAGTGAAGTGGGTTGGATCCGGTTCGGATTTGGATCGGATGGAGCGTGGATAGGCAGGCCAGTGGGTGCTATCCGGCATAACCATCCTCGGATGAGGGCTACCCAGTGTTAGTAACACCTGCTGCTGAGTGATAGGGGTACCTGAATAGAGCCCCTTAACCACCACTGGACTCAAATAGTCTTAGCCCTTGATGAAATGACAAGTTTGCCCTTTTTGCTTATGAGTTCTTGTTTTTGCCCATAACTTCTTCATACGAACTCAGAATTGACTCCATTCTTTCGCGCCATCGTCTTCATCTTCTCGTCCTCTACACAATGAAAAGTAGAAATCTTGTATTTGAACGAGTTCAATTGGTCTTTTTTGCTCCAAATGACTCCATTGCACCTAGTAAACTCAAAGCACACATAAAATACATAATTTACAAGAAAACTCATAAAAAAGCATAAATACTAGATGTTAAATACAGTGTATTCTACACCTATCACCCACACTTTGAAGTAATCATAAGATGGTTGTCTACCTTTCCATAACTCATATGGAGTTTTATACGATCCTTTAAAGGGTACTGTTCGGGGATGTAATTCGCGGAGAGGATATCCCCCACAAATTGAAGGTAATCCTGAACTAATCAACATGGCATTCATCATATCCTTAAGAGTCACGGTTCTTACGTTCAGCTACACCATTGGATTGAAGATGAATAAGGGCTGTAGTCTCATGTATTATGCCATGTTCTTCACGCGAGAAGGGAAATCTCCTCTGGAATTTCATACTCACCACCACAGTCGAACCTAATAGTTTTATTGGTAGTATTGATTGGTTTTCGACTAAAACATATATCTTAAAAGGCTTCTAAGGCATCAATCCTTCCTGCAAGTAAGTAAACATGGCGGTACTTCATACAATCATATAAAAGTAATAAACCATTTCTCCCCACCTCTTGTTTGAACTGACTTCATATCAACTAGGTCTGGTGGATTAAATCTAAGGGTTTAGAGTTTCTCTGGACATTCTTATTGAATGATTTCTTAGCATGCTTAGAGTCTACAAAATCTCACACTTGTGACTTCTATCTAAAGTGGTGGGTATGCAGCCTACGCTGTAATTTATGCATTGATTTATAGTTTACATGACCAAGTCTACCATGCCAAACGTTTCAATGACACACATGTAGCGAGAAGAAATCATTCGATTTCAATTCGGGACGGGTTACATTAAGTTTTATATAGACCCCCGTCTTATAACCACTTACCCACATAATCATTGCCCTTAGTTACTATAAGTTTTCCAGACTCAATTGTAACTTTAAAGCCCTTATCATCCTAAAACAGAACAAGAAACAAAGATTTTTGAGATATCGGAACATGAGGGCTTCATTCAATGTGAGGGAGTCTTTCCCGAGATGTGAGCTTGGACCGACCTTTCCTTTTCCTGCAACCTCGTCTTGCGGATGGTTACCCATATAGAGTTTCTCGCCTTCCCCTACCCTCTGGTAGGGAGGTGAACAGTCTCTGTTCCCACAAACATGCTTGGTAGCTCGAGTCTACCCACCAATCCATCACATTGGTCACGATTAACCAGACACCACGGAGAAACTCTTCTTTGCTTTTCTCAACCAAAGTTAGCATTATTCTTCTTATCCTTCGTTGTCTACGATGAACTGCCATATGACCAGTGTTTTCCACACACCCAACAGGACCTTAATTTTAATAATGCTGGGTTGTTTTACGAAACATACCTTTCTTGTTAGGTCCATGCTTCGAGTTGCGATTGTTGTTGTCACCTTTTCCGGCATTTGGATGGCTTATGTTGAGACATATGAGCTTTGTTTGACATGTCCCTTGCAGATGACACGTTCTTGTCTTTGGTGCACAACATCTCTTCCACTTGAATCTTCTTTCCCAATTCAACCATGTTGATCTCGCCGGTTTCATGTCTCGGTTTTTCTTGTACTCCGACCAAGAAGGTGGTAACTTCTCAATCCACACTTGAACACTTGAAAAGTCTCATCAGCGACCATACCTTGGCCAGAATCTGTTAATAATTTATTTGAAGTTCGAGGAATTGATCAACAACGGACTTATCATTCGTCATCTTGAACTCCATAAACTTTGCCACGAAATTTCTTGCTTCACTGCCAGATCTCGGCTTGTACTTTGCTTCTACTTTTTGTCCACAACTCATAGCGTCAAGTTCTCTTTCAGCATTGTAAAAATAATACATCGCATCTTCCAACCATTCATGATATGATTTTTAGCCATATAGTTACCCCCCTTGTATAATCGTTCTATCTTCATCGGTATTATCTTCGAGCGGCCATCAAAACATCAAGAGGACCTTGCGTCGTCAAATCATGATTGCTCGGGAAAAACTTGACATCTTGGATTGCCATCTCTTGAAATCGCTCGTTAAAACTTCTGTGGTCTTTCCAACGTTAACGTTCATCTTTGTTTCCATTGTTGACATCGTTGCGAGGAAGACTAATGTGTTAAGATTGTTGGAATCTTGCAGACAATGAACATCCGCGTTAGATGTATCAAAATAATATGTAAAGAACTAATGCGAAACAACTCTGCAAAATAACCGGCGAGGGCGAATCACAGGTTCAACAAGTTGTCCTTAACACATTAGTTCGCGGGTATACTCGAGTTGAGTAATGCTAAACCCCCTCATGACGAAGATGTGTCCGAGATAAAGGCACTGGAGTATAACTTGAGTTGGCACAACGCAAGTTACCCTCTCTTCAACTCATAACGGGGATGAAAGTAAAAACGTATGGAGAAACCCTAAATAAAAGAAGGAATTTTTTCCGTGTGTAGAAAACAGAATTTCGAGTTGTATTTAAGGAGAAGATACTTGCAAATCAAGTTAGGTTTTGGTTTTTGGTTTTCTTTAAAACTAGTAAAACACCTAAAAGGAATTTACCCATAAATAGAACTCTAAATATTTTAGGAATTAATTTCCTAAAAGAAAAACTCTTAAAATAAATTCAGGTAGAAGAGGAACTTGGTGCATGGCATACGCGCATATCGCATGGGTCAAAATTTGTATTTTTCCCACTGCCACCTGAATGTTGTTTTACAACATATCCATAAGCATATGGCTATATAGTGGAGCTCCTTCTCTATTATACCCAATGTGGGACTAAAGAGATTCATTCACTCATAAAATGAGCAAGTATCCTTGGACCCATAGGTCACTAGATCAAACCACACCAAGACCAAAATATTTTTATTAAAAGCTCATTTTTCTCCAACAGTTCCAGCTTTACAATCCATCAAATATAGATCTCTATGCTTTCCTCTTATTACAGTAACACAAAAATTCCTATCCATACTACCCATCCTGAAAGTGTAACAATAAAAATAAATCAACAATTCAATTATTATTCCTTCCATAAACTTGCTATATAACTTATACTCAAAAATAAGAAGCATTTTCTATCCACAATTCCATGCTTAACAACTACAAATAACAACAACACAACCTTCACATCATAATTACTAAATGATTTGCAATAATTTCATTCAAAATTCCATGCTATGGTAGGATTTTCTCATTAGTACCCACCCATTCATACCGAATTTCATGAAGGGGGATAAACAATTTTCGTTAACCAAAATTCTGGTATGAAGTATACACTGCCTGTTTATGTATTTCTTGTGTCATATTTCATTAGACCAAACAAATCTCTTACAGAACAAATTTCCCTGTTCATTAGTCATGGCAATGTCATTATCCTAGTTCATTTGTAAAAGAAGCATAACTAACGCGTAGGAGACTCCAATCACTGGCATTAACCACCAAACATAACACAAGTAGAACCCATGTGGCAATAGAAAATTATGAAACACCATAAAAATCCTAATTATACCACAATCTCCGTTCTTAAGATACAAAACTACTGTTCTCTATCCAAGTCCTGCTTGCTGCTTCCTGCTTTCTTGAACAACAACAAGGGTTAGGTTGTGATGGATAATTTCAACAATCTCCCGACAGAAATTATATCTGATATTTTCACTCGTTTGCCCACTGATTCAGTTCTAGATTGCAAGTTAGTGTCTAAAACATGGAGAAATCTTATTGAACACCCATTCTTCTTTAAGATGCACTCGAATCATCTCGGTAGTCATTCGGCGGCTTGTTCTCGATTCTTGTAAGTTGAGTTTTCTTTCCTTGGCTATGGAGGAACAACTCTACTATTTTGAATACAATGAAAATCATGAGACACCCATTGGTAGAATTAGAAGGATCAATCTAACACCTCCATCTAAGTACGGTAAGTATACCTATGTTGGTTCGTTTAATGATTTGACATGTCTAAGAGGCTGATGAAGAAAGTATTTGTATTTATAACCCCATGACAAAGAGTATGTTCATCTTCCTGAACCTAAGATCAATCTAAGTCGGTGTAGGGAAAGATGCAAGGATAGTGGATTGGTTGGTTATCTTCCTTCCACCAATGAGTACAAAGTTGTTTTAATGTATAAGGAGCCCAAATTTATGTGGTAGTCATGGTGTACACTCTTGGCAGTCGCAATGGTTGGAGACACATTGGGAAATTCAGACTCAAATATAATTACATTTACAAAGGACATGGTACCTTTGCGAATGGAGCTCTTCATTGGATGCAAATCAAAAAAATAAGATGACTTTAGTCTTTGATTTGCGAAAACGCCAAAGTTCAAGTCCTATCTTGGGCCGCTGCTGCTGGGGAAAAGAGTATACACTAATTTCTCTTATACAGTCAGCAATTGGGAAACTGTTGTTATTGATTTTGCTTGTTTTTTTTTTTTTTTTTTTTTACATCTAGTAGCTTTCTTGTAAATTCTTCTTATTTCTAATAAATTTTCTCTCTTCCAATCAAAAGATTTGGCTGATGAAAAGTTTCGTGAACTTTCACCACCTCCTTCGCAAGCAGGCGCCAGTTATTCAGATTTTGGAATTTTGGGTGGGTTTTTAGTTTGTGCTCATAGATATTACAATCTAGACACCAAAAAGTACATGTTTTCAGAGCTATGGCTGTATAAAGAGAAGAATGATAATCATGACATGAAAGAGCATCCTTCGTGGGGTTGGACTAAGGAGTTTATTGCTATACTTAGCATACCGTTTAATATCATTTTTGGAAACAAGGTTGTCTCTTAGGCTACGGTTACAACTATTTGAATACAGGTTATGGTACCAAAATTTCAAGGAGCAATTTCGTCAAGTATTCCCTCACTACCACACCTTTGTTTCATTAAAAGAACTAGGAGAAGAAGGTACCAAAATAATGCAGGCAGTTGAAACTAAGAAGCGAAAAAGGCGTGATTAGCCAAACAGGCAGCTGTTCAAGTATTTCATAAGATCTGGATACATACATATATACGAACTTGTCATTTTCATCTAGATCTCAATAAAATATTCCATTGATATTGTTTTTTTGTTTTTTTTGGTGTTTAAGCTTGGGTTTTAAAGGGATCCCAAAACCACTAAAGAAACTAATACATAGAAATAAATACAAAAATTATGCAATATGGCTCCAGGTATGCTTTTATCCAATTACTCTATTCGACTCTATGGTTCTGACATTTTGTTTCCTTGGTTAAGCTATACTTATTTGATAAGCGTATGCATAATTTCTGTAGGTTACTGTCATGCATGCTTTAGTAGTTTATAGGAATTTTGTTAACCGCAGGTAAAATGCAGGTAAAATGCACTTAAGCGACTGTAGCAAAAAAAAAAAAAATGCACTTAAGCGTATGCACTTAATATGTATATGCAGGTAAAATTGTGAAGAGTGCGAGAGCTTTTATAGTACGAAAACCTATTTCTTTTTACTGCTTAACTTTGATTTGATTCATAACCGTCATTGCTTAAACTAGTTTGTCACAATCGTACGATCCTATGGTCCATTGTTGTTTATGGAATATTGAATGTTCTTTTTATATAGAGAATATATTACAAAACCAAAGTAATAAGTGTGCAAGAAAATAAAATGAACAAAAAAGGGCCACAAAAACAAACTCTAAAGCACAAGCCAAAATTATTTATAGCAATAAAATTTTATTATTTGTTTTAGTTCTGCAGCTAAAAAAGAATTGATCGAAAATAGTAAACATTGTTTTTCGTCTATGGTTTTGATGGCTCCTTAGTTGTATTCCCGATGATTAAACTTGTTTTGGTTGGTTAAATAAAGTCACACCATTCTTATCTAATTGAAGATTCACACCCCTTTCGCCTATGGTTTTTTTGTGGTCTTTGTATGTCTCTATTTTTTCTTTCTTTATCGTTGTGAAGTTCTTCAAGGTAGAGATAAGTATACTTTACCTTTTCATATTGTTCCACAAGTCTTTTATGTTCTTCTTTTTGTGAATTTGTTTGAATTTTTGTTGTTTTTTCTAAATTTTTGATTGTTCTTTTACGAAGATTTTCTAGCTTCATCGTGTGAATTTTTTTTGGGGGCTAAAGATCGCTTACATTTGGTATATATATTGGATAATTAGGGTGTACTGTTTTTTTTTTTTCTTCTTCCATATTTTATCTAAATTTTGGGTTGACTATGTAGATATATTATTTTGTTTCCTTATTTTGATCTAAATTGAGAAACTCTAATTCTTATTTAGGGTCAACAAGCCATCTTTTTGCACGATTTTTTTTTGTTGACAATGTAGCTATTGAAACTTATGACAGCAAAGATCTAAATTCATATGGTAATAATCCCATACCATGTAAAGGACGATGGGAAGATTGAATACCCTATGATCAATAGTCTTTATCTGTTTGTTTCGTAACAATTAATAAGGGTCATTGCACTGAGAGGGCTTCTTAGATGCGTTATTGTTTGGCAATTCAGTCCATAATAACAGAGAATATCTATATGACACGAATAACCACTTCACAATAACATATCAAGTAAATCATATTATTCTCTAATCTGAAAATGGTAGCATAAGTGCAAAACTTTAAGAACCATAACATTTACTAAAAGGGAACCCATAACAAAGTTGGAATTGTTTCTGATTTATAAAAACCCTATCTAAACAAATCTATTCCTAAGAGAAATAAAAAAAATTCATTCCTAACAAAAAATAAAAGAAAATATCTAACTAAGTACCCACTTTAACCTTCTACTCATAATTCTCATTCCAATAGGTCACTGCTTGGAGAATTATACGGTCTATTGGTCTGAAATTTTTAGGAATATGTTGATGGATAATAGTTTTGGTATATCCATCTGGTAAATCATTCTTTTTGATGGTAGTGATTTTTGTTTTTGATGTCTCCTTAGCTGTAATTGAAATGCCAATGTATGTCGGTTTGTCATTTTCATCGAAAGCCCCAGGTTTCAAGTAGAACCCAACAATGTGTAATCTTAGTGCCTTGCATCTTTCAATGTGCATTGCAAAGGCAATTTTTAATGGAAACTGACATCTAGTTAGTGGTATGGTGTCCCTTGATTTCATCACACTTCTTCTTATTACCACTTCTTCCCCAACTGCAGCTCCTGTTAACACTTCCGCAATAATTTCATGTTCTAGTAGCTTTGTTATAATCAACCGTGTTCCCGCAGCAATGTCTTGCCCCCTGGTTAGTCCACTCAAGAGAATAATTGGCAGTTTAATTTTTAATCTTAGTTCATGAAGCGGCATGTACGCATCTTCAACCTTGTTTAGAAATTCTCTGGGATACAACTGCACTGCTTCAATGTAATTATCAGTAGTAAATGATACATAATCCCTGCTCAGGTATTCACGTCCTTCTCCTGGAAACAGGGCTGCGATGCGCTTATTTATTTCATTGATCTTGTCATCTTGAAAAGCTAGAATAACAGCATGAGCGACGTATTGTTTTCTGAATCTATTTCTTACCAAATCTCCATATGAGGTTGCGATTACAACATTTAGAAACTCATTATCAGTGAACAGAAATAGATAGAACTTTGTCCGAGTAGTAATCACTGCTTGAGCTCCTCCGTTAATGGTACTTAAAAGGTATCTCAAATACTGATTTTCTGCCATACTTTTGGTTCAATAAACAATATTCCATACGAAATGAAAATTACATCATGTTTATCATACGATCTACTATATATTGTGCGCCATTAATATGATTAACTTATGCGAAAACCTTAAAATACATCATGCTTGTTAAACGATCGACTATATATTATATGCCATTGATATGATTAAATCATGTGAAAGGAAGGTAAGCCATTAATATGATTAACTCTTGCGAAAACTTTAAAACACATCATGCTTATTAAATGATGGACTATATATTGTATGCCATCGATATGATTAAATTAACTCAATTTAATTCCTTTATAAAACAACGGATAACAATCCCATAACTCATGGACTTAAAAACTCGTGCATAAACACTTAATAACCTAATAAAAAACATGCAATAGAAAAAATAATAATTAAAAAGTTATGGACTTGCAGCTCATCATTTTCAAAGAACGCGCGATCTGGGATATGGAAATTAATTGGGGGATATGAATTACTTTAACCTATGGTTTGTGCTAAGGGGTGACTTTTGGGGGCAAAAATACTAAAACACCCTTCCTCAAACTTAAAATCAAAAAACAAAATCATATTCCCCATTTTGCCTCCTTCTACTCTCAACATTTCAAATAAAAATAAATACAGATTGTTTGCTTTTTAATTTTTGTCTTGTATCTATATCCCCAATTAATTTCCATATCCCCAATTAATTGTTCTTTTCCAAAAAAAAAAAAAAATCAAAAGTTAATTTAAATACACAAATTCGGAAACTTCAAGTAGACAAAAACAAACCAAATAATACGAAAAGTAATCATGGAGGGAAAAAATACATTAATTTCCCTTTGGCCGATGATCCTTCTGAAATTCATCTATTCATCACTCTTTGGGATAGCTTCCCCAGTTTTTCAACCTTCACAACGATGTTTGTTGGTTTTGTTGGTTTTTGCTTCTCTCTCCTTATAAATCGTATCAGTTATTTCTTTCCATACGCACCAACCACACTTTCTTTTAGCTTGATTATAAATCCCCAATCCACAAAATAGCCAACCCCAAATAACATCTCTCTCATTCAGAGAGGCGCAGCTAAATGAATTTTGTTTGATTTGGTTAGTGGAGCTTGTCCAAATATTGGTCGTCTCTACCGATAATAGGCAACACAATTTTTCTAAGTGCGTGCAGTTAGGAATCGCATCCATTTAGTTATTTGGTTGCAATTAGGATTTTTTGTTGTAGTTTGATTAATTAGTAATACAACTTCGTCCTTAGATTTCCTTCACGACCTTAAAATTCATATAACCTTTAAGTACAACAAATTCTTAATTAAAAAAAGCTTGATTGTTGAGCCATGCACCAATGTACATTGTAATATTTGTTGTCCTCATCACTCTGCCGAGAGGACTTTTGGAAAAAAATTCTTTTGTTGGTTGGTTTTCTTAAGTTTGGCTCTCCAATATCTCGCAAATTTTGTGCAACCTCATCCCAACCGGCAAGGACAACACCACTACCACTAATATGACCGTATATTGGCCAGGGTGTTCAAAAATCCCACTGGTGCATCAGCTAAATACATAGCAGTTGCAGTTGTTTCGTGAATGTGTCCTGCCACATTTAATCTAGCAATCACACCGGCATCCTAATTACTAATTAGAATGTTTCTGAGAATCATTGAAGTATGTTGTGGAAAATATCACAATAACCGTTCAACCACTTTCAAGCCCATAAGATAAATTGCGAGCAACTCAAACATAATTTCTTCATACCATTAATTTGCCACCCGATTTTCAAAAGAAAACTAAAACCCCATTATCTCAAAAGAAAATTAAACAGAGAAAATAAAAAATAGCACAAATGAAAATCAAAACTTAGCGACAGTAGTTACTTTGTTCTCTAACCAAAACTGTATTTAGACCATGTTTACTGTTTTGGAAGAATCATATTCGCGGCTGCATGGTGGACCACTTGGCTTGAGCCGTTATAGAAAACTCACCCATGTCTTCTTCCAAATACTCCGCTCCAAATACTTTTGCTTACCTTTAATCAGGCTTAACATGGGACTTTTACAGCTGAAGGGGCACTTGAAAAAAGAAAAAATCCCAGGAAGCAGCAATATGCACACCTGTACATCCCGCGCAAGTGCACTAACTAATTTTTCTAGATAAAATCCTATGAGCACATGTTAAGATTCAAAAAATTAATCCACCAACTTCCAGTACAAATACAAACAGAACTGCAACATCTTTGTGTTTCGTATGAGAAACCCCACATCCAACAGTATTTTTTTTTTATTTCGAGTTTTCACTACAACAATAAACCATTTATTTTTCTAGTATTTACAAACCATTTACCCAACACAATGTAGTAGGATAGGCTAATAAACCAAAAAAACAGAAAATATGATTCTCAATAAACACTTTGTTGTAGAGTTTGCAGCCTATATACAGTGAGTTGTCTGCCAAAATTGTATTATGCGGCTGAGTTCGAAAACTCAGTCAGGGTACATACGTACTATTATTTGCATAGCAAAGACTTAGGGTATTCATAAGTCAACATCATCATACACTATTCTGTTGATCTGGGAACATTTTGCATTGTGACCACATCTCAAATTTGCTTGACAAATATATATGTTATGCTCAATGTGTCGACACTGATCTCTTGATGAAAATTTTATTACTGATATATTTATATTTTTAAGTCTTTTAGTTATCCATGTCATCCATCGTTAAATTCAGAATTCTTACGTAGCTGACCTTGATCATATGCTTCTCACGCCGTTTCTCGATTTCCCAAGATAAATACCCATCAACGACCAGTGATACTAACTTTCTGCTTCACATCACATACGGAACCCACAACACACAAAATATCAAGAATTTGTGCGTATAAATACATATACAATTCCAGATAACCATTTGATTAATGGTATGATCATAAGGATTTAAAATAAAATGTGCCATACATTTTCTTTTTAACTATCATAATCTCATATTATATAGCCTAACTGATCGAAATACATCAAATGGATTAATCTGTTTGCTTGATGGCTATTAACCACCACTAACCAGCTCAATAGTGAACTTACTAATCTTGAATGTTATGAAATAAAAAAAGATAAATAAAACTATCAATTAAGAAGAAAAAAAAAATTGACAATACTCAACACATCTTCAATAAACCTTAAAAAAATATATTCTTATGGACTAACCAGTTTTCATCACAAAATAAAATCACCCGAGCCAGCCAATAAAATATTAAAAAACAAATACAACAAATATTTAAAACACAGATATTAAAGCAGTTTTCTATTTCAGGTTATGAATTTTCTTACCTTACCAATACACGGCATCATCGCATTGTTGATCTATTGTCAATATAGTGAGAAGATACACCAGCATCTGCAGATCAAATATCAACATTAGCCAATATACAGAGAAATAGAAGAGCAAAACCCTAGCGAAAAAACAGAAACACGAAAATGATGAGACTTACCTTTGGTCGAGCGCTTTATATAGAGCATCGAATCCCAAAATTTCTAAAAAAAATCAAAAAGATCCCGGTTTTAGGAATAAAGATCCCTAATTTAGGAAATAAAGTCACGAACTTTTGTAATTTTAGATATCTACATTATTTTCATATCACCATATTTGGTGGTTGCCAAATTTTTTCGTATTAAAAATATTTTACATATCAAGACATAACAAAATTAGAAATTTGTCTTATTTAATTTACTTTTTATTTTGGACTTATTTTATCTTTATTTATATGATGAACAAAAATAAAGAAAAGTGATAAGGAAATAAGGTTCATCATTTTCGAAAGTTCATTATTTTTAAAATCACAGTTGTTTTCATGAACAATATTTTGTCGTTTGCACGAAAAATCAAAATCCTGAATGATAAAAATAAAATTAACTAGATGACCATGCCACGGTGGGAAGGCCGATTAAGAAAAAGGAAACACTCCTAATTGACCGTAAAGAAAATTTATGGTTAAACTGAAAATATCATTTTTCTTGAAACGGAGAGAGTATATCATTTTTCTTTTAATAGTTGCAAAAGAAAATTAGTTGATGCATAAAACTAAAATATGGTTACATAAAATATGATGTATCATTTTTTGGTAGTTTGCACAATGGATCTCCATTTTATTTTCAAAATTGTGCCTAAAATGATAAATATTTTTCCAAATTTTTCGTAAAAACTTTTAAATTTAATATTGTTGTTTATACTCGTTGCGTAGATTTTTAAAACCTTTCCAACGAGATAAAATTTGTAAAATTCCAAGGCACGGATTTTTAGATATGTTATATTAAAGTTTGGTTGTCAATTATACCCCCTAAAGAAATAGTATACATAAGGAATTATAATAAAATTTGGCTTTTATATCTAGTTGCCCTTCCTTTTTAGTTTATTTACGAAAATGTCTAATATCTTACCCCTTCCTTTGGTTTATTTACGAAAACGTCTACAATGTTTAGTCTTATTCCTCTTGGATTTATTTACGAAAAATATCTAAAGGAAAAAAATAAAATTTTTGATTTAGAGGGACAAGTGTCGTCCTTTCATCGTTGAACCAAATCCAATCTTTTGTGTCTAATTGGAAAAAATGTCACGCTCACATTGACACTAATCACCATATATAGAGTCCCGCTAAACTTCTGGGCAAATTCATTTAAAAATAGCAACAAAATCACAAAAGTTTTGCATGAACAATATTTTTTAGTCATTGCATATAAAATAAATAAATAGATTCTCTATTTTTGGATAGACAATAAATATATTCTCCATTTTGCGTGGTAAATTTAATTTTTATTTATCCACTTTTATTTTTGGTATAAAATAAAATAACATTATTTTTTGGTGGAAAGAACGATATTAAGAAAAATAATATCGAATCCATGTTTGTTACACTTTTTGATAACCAATTTTGTTTTCTTTTACTAATTTTTTTTTGCTTAATATCATTTTTTGTTCTGTTATTGCTTAATTCTGATGTTCTAACACCACCAATATGATTCCCCAGTTAATGATTGTGTGCTTTGTTTGGACAGGATAAAAACCCCTTTTATAAGATCCGTAGGAAGAAGATCTCTTGATCCAACCGTGACCATCCACAAATCAGGTATTTTTCTTTTAATTGTCGATCTAAATTTAACCAATGGTCCAATAATTTAGTCGCATTTGGAAGTGTAATTACAATTTAAAATTAGGGGTCTTTAGTGATGGGTAGTTTGGAGTTGTAATTAGGTGGATTTTAGTATAAGAAATGTAATTGGACATTGGACATTGGACATCGGACAATATTCTATTTTAATTTTCATATGATCGATTTAATTTTATGATTAAATCATGATGAATACCGCATATTTTGATGTGTTATTTCCCAAATATACATATTCGTTAATTTTAATTAATTTTAGACGATACTTTTTTTGCTTCGTAATGCGATCATATAGATTTTTTCCCAATTATATGTATTTAAATATTTTAGGCAATTATTTTTCCCAATTATATGTATTTAAATAATACAGTATAGTTTAGAACACTCAAAACTCATAACATATTACGTAAACTAATAAGAATCCAATGCAATGTAATTAAAAATTAATTGACATAAATTAAGTGCTACTACTAAAACCATCACTACATAAAACTTGCGGTTAATAGTACCAGTCAATTTACTTACTAATGGCCTAATGGTTCTAACAAAGACGGATGTAGTCATATGTCACCGATATTCTATTATTATATAGATTTTCCGTTCAAATTTCCACCTCCGGTTATTATAGAATTTAGTAAGCTGCCAGTCCACGTCCGGTAAACCAATGGTTTCTTTTAACTTACTTAAGCCAAAACATGTGCGCATTGCAACCAAATTGTAATCTATTTGAAACGAAGTATCGAAAGAAGAAAGCAAGAGTTAGTCTGAATCTTAATGATACAAATAATGGGATCCATATATCCCTTGAGTATTCTAACTTGTTGAAAACACCAGAACTCCTTGAAGATGTTGTTACTGTTGTGAACATTGCTACATGCGTAACTGCAAAGTATATGAACTCCAGAGCAAGAACTATCACATATTCACAATTCTGGTATGCTGGTGCGACGGAGACAGTAGTTTCCAAAAAAAATTAAAAGTTTCTTCACCCATAAGTACTGTCAAACCAACTTTATCAAACCAAAATGAAAGTAGTGCATGTATCACGGAAAAAAAATGCTGGCATGTCTAATATGATGGTGGCTAACTTATATGCGAGGATGCTCAGGATTATACACCACGAACCTTGGGCCTGCAGTTTCTCTTCACTCTGTATTTGTAGTAAGCTATAAGCATTTACTGCCTTCAAAAACAACCGTACCATTTTTTTTAAAAAACCAATAACACGATTTAGATTTACTTCAAAATGGCGAAAGCACAAAACAGTGAATAAAATTGATTGCTGCGAGATAATTATTCATCTGTGTGTTTGTGCGTTGGATCGGATGAAACCACACATAAACCTAAACACCAATTGAATTAAATCTAAACTGTAAAAATGTCATCACTTCATATAAAAACAAATGAAACCGGCAAAATGGGAAAGTTATGAAACTCCTTACCACGTCCATATATTGCATGGGTTTGCTATTTTCTGATCTGATGAGTTTGCTATTTTTTTTATCTGGTAGATCACTCAACAACAAAAATTGAAGTAGGAGGGATACAATCATAGGAACCCTAAAAAAAAAAAAAAAAACAAAGATAACGATAGGAAAAACAAAAAAGCTCATCACCTCACCAGATGGACTCGAACAAAAGTAAACCAAATGGTTTCACTCTTCGCCCGAGGAATCATTGCGAGGAATGATCACGAACATCCGCAAAAACAAAACCAACAGAAAATATAAAAACAAAAATACAAAACAATAAAACCCTGGAATAAGAAGACAAAACTATAGAACAAAATGAAAACAATGGTTTCCTAGTAGAGTTTGTCCGATCGATAGATCATGCAACGAAAAAAATATTAACGGTGTCGTATGAAAGAAACAGTTCCCCACCTCAAAAGTGAACCATAAAATTCCATTTAATCGTTTCATCCTTCACTGCGAGGATACATCACCATCAACTGCAAAATAAGAAAAGGGCAAAATAAGAAAAGGAAAAAATTAGCAACAATAAGATATAGAAAAAAAAAAAACGTGCAAACAATAAAAATTTTCTTTTGTCCGTGCTTTATATAGAATTCAATTAAGCCTAGAAATTCCATAAATAGAAGACGGTATTTTAGAAATAATATAAATTGATATTCTTATATTTATGATAGCAAGAGTTATCCTTTGGAATATATTTAGTAATAGAAATCGTTTTTTATTTTCTTTAGTATGGAAGAACCTGATAATTATGACAAATATCTATTGCATATAATGTACATTTTTGGTTAGTCTCATTTATTTCCTTGTTATACTGTCCTCAAAAAAAAAAAAAAAAAAAAAAAAACTAAAAATATCGTGCATGTCTAGGAATAGTAATTATTTTTGTTTTTTTTGGGAATGAATATTACTGAGAAAAATAATATTAAAACTCGTTTTTTTTTTTTTTTTTTTTTTTTTTTTTTTTTTTTTTTGGCAATTATGTTCAGAGTTTTTCTTAAGATTTTCTTTTTCTGTACGATTGATGTTTATGGTTTTGGTTTTATTGAAATTTCAGCAAGAACAAATCTGGGTTCTATCACGTTTTTGGTTTATTTTATTTGTTTAATAATTCTTTTTATCTAATTGACAGGATTTGCAATTTTTCTGCGAGAGGAAGAAGTACACTTTAATCATCGAGCAATTATTTTATTTCAAATTAAACTTTAATCATCGATCATCTAAATATGATGAATGGTTTTTTATTTTCATCTCTTGTAATCATAAAATTGTAAAATTATAGTTAGAATTAGTTAATTATCAGCAAGTTGGAATTGTAATTAGATTAGTTTCATTTTCGAAAGTGTAATCGGACATTGGACTCTTTTTTTTTTTTTTTTAATTCTTGGTTGATTTAGTTCTGTGATGAAAATCATGATGCATAATTTAACTTGATGCTTATAGTATAATTTAATAAATTATTTGTGTGTTTAATGTTAAGATTTTTAATTACGGTTTTCATTTATTTGGTAATTTATACGATTTTGTTAACTGGTTTAGGCAATATTTTTCTTAAATACAAAATACATGGTGGGGCAAAAATAATTTTTGGATTCTTTTGTCCGAAATTTTATAGAATTAGCAAATATAGATAAAAAATTGGGCCGTAGAATTAACCGTGCTCCGATTAACCACATCGCTCAAAAAAACTCTATATTTTTATATAGAGAATTGTTGTATGGGCAGCAAAATTGCTAGGATATATCTCTAGATGATCTGCCAACATTGTTAGGATCCAAGATTTGACAGCATTCAATAAAATATCATAATATTTACTATGAAATATTTACCCAAATTTATATGATTTGTTTCTTTAAAACAAATTCATTAAAAGATATCGTACGATTTTTGAGTAACTCAAACGACGTATTTGTTCCCCAAGCCTGCATGGACCCGTACCAAAAATTTACTCTACGAATCAATCTTATATGACAGTTTTTTTATTTTTGTAAATAAACAAATATTTTAGGAATTTTATTATTTAAATTATGTAAATACCAAAATTAAAATACAAGAGTTTTTATCTGGTAGCCGAGCAACAAGCTGAGCACCAACTCCTTTTTGAATTTTAGGAATTTGGTTATTCCATCATCTCCATAATAATTGTTTCTCACAATTCCACCAATCTCTACGAGAGTTCTGCTTTCTTAAACAAGAAAGGGGTTTCATGGATAATTTGAACAATCTTCCGCAGAGATCATATCGGATGTTCTTACTTGTTCTGCATTGAATCATTCACGGATTGCAAATTGGTATCCAAGACATGGAGAGATCTCATTAAGCATCCATTGTTCTATAAGATGCACACAAATCGTCTCATCAATCATTCTGCAACGACAGCTTATTCTACTGATTCTGGTAGCTGGGTTTTCTTGCCTTGGCCCGGGATAAAAAGCTCTACTATTTTGAATATGTTGAGAATCATAATAAACCCATTGATAATTTCAAAAGATCAGTCTAACACCTCCAATCCAAAACTATAAATATACCTATGTTGGTTCGTTTAATGGTTTGGTATGTCTACGGGCTGTGGGAGAGAATATTTGTATTTATAACCCTATGACAAAAGAGTACGTTTTCTTCCTCAACCTACGATTAATTTTTATCGGATTAAGCAAAGGTGGTTTGGATTTGGTTATCTTCCTTCAACCAATGAGTACAAAGTTGTTTTAATGTATAAGGTGCCCAAGTTTGTAGAGGTTATTGTTTACACCCTTGGCAGTGGAAATGGCTGGAGAAACATTGGAAAATTCAAGCTTGATTTAACTATGTTTACGAAGGACATGGAATCTTTGTGAATGGAGCCCTTCATTGGATGCACAATGCAAGAGCAAGAGCAAGAAGGATGATTCTGGTCTTTGATTTGGCTGATGAAAAATTTTGTGAGCATCTTTCACCACCTCTTGTGCCAATAGGGCGCAATTATTTAAATTAAGAGTTTTGGGCGGTTTTATTCTGTGCAGATAGACATTTCTGCTCAGTTACGAAACAGTATGTGTCTTCTGACATATGGGTATACAGAAAGAAGAATGATAATTATTCCATGAAAGAGCTGGATGAACACCGTTCACTGGGTTGGAGTAAAGTGTTTACTAATGTATACAGCATACCATTAGCGTTTACGAAGTGGCGATGTCTTAACTTACAGTTTGAGCCTTCTCAGTATTTATGACGCAAAATCTTCTACCTTGAAAAGATGTTGGTGCCTTTTAAGCAGCAATTTTGTCAAGTTTCCCCTCACAGGAATACGTTTGTTTCGTTGAAAAGAACTAGGAGAAGGAAATGCAAAAACAGTGGAGTCAGTTAAAACTAAGAAGCGAAAAAGCCGTGATTATCCATGAGATCTCTGGGTGCATATTGAAAATCTAATGCCAATTGACATTATCCCTCCAAAGAAACTTTCAATTGACATTGTCGATTTGAGTATTCCTATCCAATCTGCTTTTACTGAACAGGAGTGATTTTTGTTTCTTAGGTTTATTTATTGTTATATGTGCCTTCTTTTAATCTAATATCGGAGTGGTATACCGTGATGCATATTTTAGTAGGTTATTTGGTTTTTGTTCTTATTGCTTAACATCAGTTAATTGATAACGTCATTGTTTATCTTCAAATAATGTTATTGTCGATGTCAAGGGAAGGCTATATATCATTGCAAGGAAACTTTAGCCACTACTGCCATGATTTGGAAGTATTTTGATACTTTTGACGCAGTGTATGGCTGCTTATAAATTTCTAGGTATTAGCCGCAGAATTGCTGGTATGCCTCTGTATTGGACGACAATGGATCCCATGTGTATAATAGCATCTTACCCTAATGAGCTAGTCAGTAATTCGCACATTGATGTGATTTCAAACTTGCAAGGCATGCCTAACATAACCAGTAGCTGCAGGCATTAGGTTAGTTGCATCTGTCTACAGGATAATAACCAACTATTTTATGGAGAGGCCTCTGCGCTGTCTTTTTTGTGGGTTAACTTAATCAACTTCTGCAACTTATTGAAATTACAGTCCGAAATATTGATTTTGAACAGTTGCGGTTATTAAAGGGTCAATTCATGCATCAGATAACTATCGTAAATAAGCTATAATTACTTACCATACATGAGTACATTTTTAAGCAACAGGGCTAGCCAACTTGGCCAGGATCCTGATTTTTCATCTCCGGGGTAAGCGGAAGGGAGTAACCATTCTAGCTAGAGTTTGGGGATCTCATAAGAACCCCTTTTATGAGTTTAGCGGAGATCACTTATAAGTAAATTACCTTTCCCACATTGTTTGTTTAATTACATGTTCTAACAGGCATATTATACTGGAACAGGGTTATAGAAAGTGGTATTGCAGAATTCTTGAAGTTTTATTACATTTCCCATCTACTTTAAGCATAGGATATTAAGGTATATAAACACGAAACTGAAATATCTTTCTTCGTGCAACTTTCCGTGCCTTGAAAAAGGTTAAAGAGGAATTTAAGCTTTCTGAGGATGTCGACTGCAAAAGAATTTTGCTGCATGTTGGATGCACAAGAAGACGAACTAGTTCATAATCAAAAAAAAAAAAAAATTGTAATCGGGTTTCATGAATTTTGTGTATTTAATCGAGATGCTTATTTTTCAACTAATGTTAAGCAGTAAGAACAAAGAGGTTCCTAGCAACACCACTAGAGTTCTCACACTCTCAACGATTCCGCCTACATATACTTACTCTACTCCGGTGAACAAAAACTAAATAAGCTACTAAAGATATTGCATCATAGTATCCAACAGAAATTAGATTAAAAAAAAAGATACTAACAAAACTCACTTAGACAATGTCAGTGGAACGTACAGGATCTAGATGAATATATATATGTGTACCCAGAGTTCTATCCAGTACTACAAACAGTTGCCTAATCACCCCTTTTTCTCTTCTTAATTTCAACGCTGCATTATTTGTTACCTTCTTCTCCTAAATCTTTCAAGGAAACAAACGTATTCTTATGAGGGGAATACTGAGACCCAACCACTCATCTTTAATACCAACGGTATCTTGGCTGCAACCCTTAAATCTCTAGTCCATCCAAACGACTTATCATTCTTCTTTTTATACAGCCATAGATCAGAGCACATGTGCTTATTGGTGACCTGATCAGAAACATCCATGTGCACAAAATAAAAACCCACCGAAAGATCCTAATGAACTGCCTGTTGGCAAAGGCGGTGTTGGAAGATGTTCACGGAACTTCTCATCAGCCAAATCAAATACCAGAATAGTCCTTTTTTCTATATGCATCCCAATAAAGAGCTCCATTCGCAAAAACACCATTTCCGCGGAAGACATAGTCAGATTTAAAGTTTGAATTCTCCAATGGTTCTCCAACCATTACCACTGCCAAGAGTGTACACCATCACTGCCACAAATTTGGGCACCTTATCCATTAAAACAACTTTGTACTCATTGGTTGAAGGAAGATAACCAAATCCAAACCACCTTTGCTCAATCCGATTAAGATCGATCTTAGGATGAGGAAGAAAAACGTACTCTTTTGTCATGGGGTTATAAATACAAATATTCTCTCCCACCCCCCTTAGACATATCAAACCATTAAACGAACCAACATAGGTATATTCATAGTACTGAATTGGAGGTGTTAGACTGATCCTTCTGGGTGTCTTATGATTTCCAAATTTTTCAAAATAGTAGAGCTTTTATTCTCAGCCAAGGCAAGAAAACCGAACTCACCAGAATCAGTAGAATAAGCTGATGTTGCAGAATGATTGATGAGACGATTTGTGTGCATCTTATAGAACAATGGATGCTTAATGAGATCTCTCCATACCTTGGATACCAATTTGCAATCCAGAACTGATTGAGCGGGTAAACAAGTAAGAACATCCGATATGATCTCTGATGGAAGATTGTTTAAATTCTTCATGGAAACCCCTTTTTTGTTTAGATTATGAACCCCTTTTTTGTTTAGATTATCCATGAAATCCAGAACTCTCGTAGAATTGAATATTTATAGGGCTGCTGGAATAACCAAATTCCAAATATATGGTTTATTTATGGCAGTATAAAAATTGTCATATATAACACTGAGTCACCGATTAATTCTAACTCTGGTTATTTGCAAACACAGGGTTTACCTAGTTCTAGCTTATGTGTTTTCAAACACAGGGTTTCAGACGTTTAGTCTAGAATTGGTTCAGTTATGAGGATTTTTACCTAGACTTAGCGGTGACCTTGGTTGACTTTGTTAGGACTAAACCTAGAATTTTCAGCATATGGTTCAGTATTTTAACTTTTGTGGTATCTACGATTCGCAGTGTCATGGCAGTCAGTTATACTTAAAATCAGTTGTCTGACAGTTATACTTAGGGATGTGTACATGAATTGACCCAGTAACCGAGAGCCTAATAAGGGTTTTAGGGTTCTCGGTTATAGGCTGATGAATAAATAAACTTCGAATCCCTTATTTGTAATCTTCACAAGTTCAAACCCTATGCCTTCAATTCAAACCGCAAGGGTTTGCATGGATAATCTCAACATTCTCCCACCAGAGATCATATTTGATGTGCTCACCTGTTTACCTGCTGATTCAGCTCTAGAATGCAAGTTGGTATCCAAAACATGGAGACATCTTGTTCAGCATCCATCATTCAATAAGATGCACTCAGATCGTCTGATTAAATCTTCCGCAACGGCTTATGATGGTAAGTTGGGATTTCTTGTCTTGGCTTGGGATAACCAATTCTACTATTTTGAATATACTGAGAATCATGAGATACCTGTTGTTAAAATTACAGGGATCAAACTAATATCTCCAACATCTCAATTTGACTCTTCCCATTTTGTTGGTTCGCTTAATGGTTTGATATGTCTTAACGAATGGCCTCTTAAATTTTTTATTTGTAACCCCATTATAAAAGAGTATGTTGTTCTTCCTGACTGGAAGAAAATTCTAGTCGGTTTAACTATACATTGATTGGATTTGGTTACCTTCCTTCAACTAATGAGTACAAAGTTGTAGTAGTGGATAGGGTAAAGAAAGAACCAAATCTTGTAAAGGTGATGGTGTACACTCTTGGAAGTCGCATTGGTTGGAGAAACATTGGAAAATTCTATCTTAAATTCGATAATCTTAATAACAAACCTGGTATGTTTGTGAATGGAGCTCTTCACTGGATGCACAGAAAAGCAGAGATGATTCTGGTCTTCGATTTGGCTGATGAAAACTTTCATGAACATCTTGCACCACCTCTTTTACCAACAGATGGTTCTTTAGATTTTGGAGTTGTTGGTGGGGTTTTATTTTGTGCACATAAATATTTCTGTTCAGTCACTAAACAGTACTCGTCTTATAATATATGGCTATATAAAAAGAAGATGGATAATTATAATATGAAGACACACCAGTCATTGGGTTGGAGCCTAGAGTTTACTGCTGCATATCACAGGCCGTTGGCATTTACGAAGAGTGGTGACCTCTTAGGTTACAGTTCCAGCCATCTCGAGATCTATGACCCAAAAACGTTAACCTCAGAAAAGAACTAGTGGAATTTAAGCAACAATTTTGTCAAGTATTCGCTCACAAGAGAACTTTTGTTTCTTTAAAAGACCTAGGGGAAGAAGGTACAAAAACAATGCAGTAAGTATAAACTAAGAAGCGAAAAGGCCATGATCAGGAAAACAAGCAGCTGTCCATGATTCAAAGATATCTCTGGGGTACATAGAAGTATAGAACTGGTAATCTTCCTCTAGATTATTGAAGAAATATTATACATGGGTTGCTGCATGTTGAAATTGGATAACAAAGATCCGATTTGCAATTCTAATGCTATGGACACTATTCGTTCAATGAAACTCTCCATTAACATGTCTAAGTGATGTTACCATTTAGTCTGTTTTTGTCCAATCAATTTATACAGCCTATATTGATTTGCATATATAATTTTGACTTTAGTAGCGTATTTCGTTATTGTACTCGGAGTTCCTCTTAGTCTGTTTTTATCCAATTATTTACACTTAAGCATTCTTTGGTTGGTTAAGCTATACTCATGATTTGTTAAATGTGCACTTCGTTTGTCATTGATCTAATTTTAGTGGAATACTATGATGCATATGTAATTTAGACTTGAATAGCTTACTTTGTTTTTGTACTCAGGAGTATGACAAGATATTATGAGGATTTGATTTCTTCTTGCTCCAAATTTCTGTATCATATTGCATGAATGATAGTCATGAATAAGAGTTTGTCTGCAGTCATCAATAAGTTTGATAAGAACACGTAATAGAATAGAGTCAAGTAGTCATTATGTAGCTCTCATACGCGTGATTTTAATGAAGAACGGATAGGAAGAAGGCAATACGGAGATTGCAAGGGATGAGAAGAGATGAAAAAGGATGAGAATTGATGATAATAAAGAGATGAGAGAAAGATAAAGAGATAGAGAATCGTATTAAACGATAATGATAATATTGATTGATTGATAATAAGATTGATTACCCTAAGACAAATTATGCCTGTTTATATAGGCTACTCGTTAACTAAAATAACTAGAGTTCTAAATAAAGAGAAATACTAAAAAGGAAATAAGATAACTTGTAGGCTAAGGCCGAGATGTCCTACATCAGTCCACCCTTCTTGAGAAAAACTCGACCTCGAGTTGTCATCGTAGAACATGAGATCTTTTGTTCTGTCCAACAGCTTACCACGATCAAACACAAATGTCATTGCTCTAGGGATGAAAAACTGAAGTAGCCAGGAAATATCGTTCAAAGCATCATGAAATGCGTATTTAATTTTTCATGATCAAACACAAAACTCACATCATTAGTGATTGTATTTGAATCAACCCTGCAAGCAGCAGCCACGAGTACAGATAATGCTTCTCCGAATTTCTGAGCTACGCCTTTGAGTGCGCATTCAAATGATTCGTTCCTCTGCTGGTCCAAGAAATAGAATAGTCCCTTGACTTCGATATCTACATTTTTGTTTTCGAACAAAATCCACCATCCAAGTCTTCTAATTTCCACGTAGCGTCTTGCTTCAACTGTGCAATTTAGAAGAGTTCCAACCAACAACGATGCAGCAGTAGGCGGCAAAAATAATGTTGTATTTGTGTCAACCTCGTTCGTAGTGACTAATAATTTCCTATCTCCTCTTCCACTTGGTTGACCCAAAACACGTCTTTGTCAAGAAATCTATCCATCCTATCATCATATACAGTTCGTGTTGATTTGCCATGAACAAAGAAAAAGTCCATTATTTGAACTCCTTGTTGTTTATCATTGTCAATGATGTTACGTGAATCAGCACACCCAATGTAACTTCCATGCAAGCACATAGCATAACAGTTCATTAAAATGAACATTAGAGAATTATGTATAAAAGGGTACTCACGTTTGTTGAGCGGAGTAACATAACAAGAAAAACATGGACCAGATGCAAAAGCTCTTCCAGTCACCCCTTGTCCTCTTTGCAAATGCTGTTTGGCACAATCATCTATAAAATTCCAAATATGAGTATCCACAATAACAGTTGTCGACATGTAGACATGAACTACACTGATTCCATCAAAACTCTTCTTAACAGCACCACCATCTGCTAGATCACAATTCCTAGCATCATTCTTATAATGGAATCTTGAATCGGCAACCTTGATACCAAATTGAGCACCATTCATGGAGATGTTTTCATTTATAACCTTGAGAACAATATCCAACAACGAACTTCTAAACGCCTCTAGCCATAGCTGTAATAGAAAGTAGTAGATCTTCAATGCTACAAACAAATAATATGGACTATAACCAATCACCTCTGACGCACGTTCCGTTTGTAGTGCCCCCGTTGTTAAGCTACCATACTTCATAAATGGAATACTGCATTGTCCGTTGATAGTTGAGAAAACTCTACCTCTCTCGTAATAATTACAAAAAATTATCCGGAAAAGCAAAATTGGATAGAACGGTTTTGATTGCTCGCGAAAATCCTCCAGCTTACCATAATACGATGTCTGTTTTGATTTCCCCCGATCAAAAACCAAAATCATAACTGGAATTTCTTGCAGTTCCGTGTACTTTCGAATAAAACGAACTATATTTTTCTTGTTGATGGATTTCTTAAGAATAATATCCACCAAAGAGTGTTTTAGTGCTTTGCATCTCCGCCTGGCTTCTCTAAATCTAACAGCTACGACGGAATTCATGGCAGCATTCTTTCTTGCATCAGGTGTAACTATTGCAAGATATTTTTGCTCGGTGACTTTCGGATGTCTTCTTGTTGTACATTGTATATCGTAGTGTTCTGGACCAACGAAAGTTGAAGGAAATATAAGCGTCCTCTTATCTTGGAGTGCCATTACAGTATCATATATACTGTGAATATTAAATTCCAATATATCACTGGGGTGGGTAGTTTTCTTAGCTTGCGTCTTGAACTTCAAAGAAACTACACTTGAAACTTTGATCAGGCCTGACCCCTTACGAACAAAAAAGAGAAGAAGATGTCCTTGTCTCCCCTTTTTGCCAAGTTTGGTATACGCACATCAACTCCAGAAAGTTTGATATTAGTACCGTATCCATCACTTAGTGTCAATAATACCGGCTCTAACAGATACGAAGGGATGCTATAAGAAACTGTAAGTATTTGTTCAGCTGTCATTTCACATAGTAATTCACCATGTGATCTATTAACACCGATTCCAGGATCAATGAGAGCAATATTCTCGTTGCGACAGCTTATCGATCCCAATTTGGAGTCTGAACCATATCCTTCATTCAGTATAAATATTTCCGGTTCGATCATCTCCCATGCAATAGTGTTCTTCATGTAACTCTCTATGCTTCGATTGGCTGTTACGTGAGTCATGTTGATGTTGTTTCTTAAGTCCCATGCTAATTCTTTTGCCAAAGATACTCTCTCGTCGTTTGAGAAAATTCGACCACGCATTCTTCCTGAGTAATTCTCAATATATGTATCTTCTTGAGATAAGTAATCAAGCTTATAGACTGAAGTATGAAACAATGGTTTATAATTTACTGCTCTAGTCGGATATACCACGAAAGAATTCTCAAGAGTTAACTCGACAAGTTGAGTCTTGCTAGGATTTATATAAGAGATGATTGTACGTGTTTCCTCATGATTAAGAACTAGATCATTCTCAACAGTAGACAAAGAATATAAACCAATATCAGGATTTACTAACTCATTAGGTTTACCAAAATTTGAAGGCTTACCGTTAGGCTCTGATGAATCATCCTTAATCTCTTCAACTTGATTTCCTCCGTCCTTCTGAGAAGTATTTATATCTTCTTCGTCATCTGATGTAGCCGAAACATCTTGAGTTGAACACGAAATTTGTTTAACCTGATTTTCTTCTTCTTCTTCAGGAAGAGATGTAGTTGAAACATCTTTAACAACCACAGACGATAACAAAAACTTCCTCAGTTGAAGACCAAACTTTAGGAACAATAACTTCCCTCTCTTCTTCACTCTCTGATGTTGCCGAAACAGCTACAGCACCATTAGAAGACAATGAATCCTCTTGAGTTGATGATGAATCTGCTTTATCGGTATGTGAAATCTCATCGTTCGTATGACGGTCAAAATATTCATCGATTAACTTTATTATTTCCTTTATCCTTGCGAACTTCTCTGAGATTATATTCACGTCTAGCTTCAGCTTTTTCACGTTTAGCTATGGTAATCTTAACTTCTTTAAGAAGCTCTTTTTCATCTTCTCTGACACGAAAAAGCCTTCTTAGTTTCCTTTCATCTTCCACGCGAGGATAAACCAAATTACGAAGCTTCATTATTTTCTCGGTATATTTATGAATACTCGTTGATAATTCTTGCCTAAGCTGCAGAAGTTCTTCCATAGTTAATTCCATGATCAAAAACGAGAATACAAGAAAACTATGTTTTTCTTTTTTATTTATTAGGGTTTGAGTTTGCGGTTTTGTTTTGCGGAAGCGATTATGGATCGGGTTTTAAGAATAGAACCTAAAACCTAAGGCTGTGGTACCAACTAATGGAGAACGGATAGGAAGAAGGCAATACAGAGATTGCTAGGGATGAGAAGAGATGAAAAGGATGAGAATTGACGATAATAAAGAGATAAGAGAAAAGATAAAAGATAGAGAATCGTATTAAACGATAATAAAATTGATTGATAATAAGATTGATTACCCTAAGACAAACGTATGCCTGTTTATATAGGCTACTCGTTAACTAAAATAACTAGAGTTCTAAATAAAGAGAAATACTAAAAAGGAAATAAGATAACTTGTAGGCTAAGGCCGAGATGTCCTACATCAGATTTGCATGCGTAGCATGTCTAGTATAGATTTATTGCATTTTCTGTTTCATAATGTACGGTTAAGCTTCTGAAAACGTCTCAAGCATGAAGCATTACAAAAGATAGCCATAGTTTCTCCAATCTTTCGACAAATTGCAACTCAAATCTGAATGATAAGCCTTGACACCCAAGCAAACATTAGAGCTTTAACATTATTGAACAAGTAAAAAGTTACCACCTGTATCACGAAAAGTTTGGTGCCTCCATTAAAACACTAGCTGTCGAATTAATCCAGGGATATATAACACATGCCCATCCAACCACATTTGGTAATAGTCCACAGACTCAACTGGAAAATCGCAAAGTGCACAACTGTCATTCAATCTCCTAGCGATTAGATTTAGTCTAGTACGCAGAAATCTTCCCCAACATGCTCTGCCATATTTAAGACCCAATATTCGTCGAGTTAACAAAACAAGTTAGGGCCTTATATTGTACCTGAAACAGCACCGTTGACGGTATGGACCGAAAGGAAGATTAGATTGGACCATAAATGGCCTAGATAAAACCATGATCTCCAACTATTCTTACGAGTCAGACGTATTTTTGGGCTGTTCAAGAACAAATGGTATGATATGTCTTAGAGGTGGGAAAGAGAGATTTTTTATCTGTAACCCATTGCAAAAGAATATGCTATTCTTCCTCAACCCAAGACCAATCTTGGTCAGCGTAAGTATAGATGGTTTGGATTTGGTTATGTTTCTTCAACCGATGAGTACAAAGTTGTTTTAATGTATAAGCTTCCCGGTTTCGTAGAGGTCATGGTGTACACTCTTGGCAGTGGCAATGGTTGGAGAAACATTAGAAAATTCAAGCCTGAATTTTTAACTTTGTTTCAAGGACATGGTATCTTCGCGAATGGAGCCCTTTATTGGATCCACAGAATGAAAAAGGTGATTTTAGTCTTTGATTTGGCTAATGAAAAGTTTCTTGAACATATTTCACCACCTCCTTTGCGGTCCTGCTGGCTTTTGGATTTAGGAGTTTTGGGTGGGTCTTTATTTTCTGCACAGAGATATTTCTGTTCAGTCATGAAACAATATATGTGTTATGGGATATGGCTATATGAAAAAAGAATGATAATTATGATATAAAAGAGCAGGACCAGCACCAGTCATTTGGTCTAAAGAGTTCAATGCTGCCACAGATAGCATACCACTAGCATTTACTAAGTGTGATGGTATCTTAAGTTATATTTCTAGTTATCTCAGTATTTAATTTATGATCCAAAAACTTCTACCTCGCAATGGCTGGTGGATATCATGGAACAATTTTTCCAGGTATTCCGTCACAAGAACACACTTGTCTCGTTGAAAGGATTAGGAGAAGAAGGTGCAAAAATAATGAAGTCAGTTGAAATCAAGAAGCCAAAATGCGTGATCAGCCAAACAAGCAGCTGTTGGTAGTAGTCGATGAGATTTCTCGGTATCTATGTATGAACTGGTAATCTTTGTCTAGCTTTTCAAAGAAATATTATACTATATGAGTTTCTGCATATTGAAATTTCATAAATTCTAATTCTATTTACCCATTGTAACCCTTTTTTTTTTGATTAGAAGAGAGATTTTATTAAGAGCAAAAGAATTTACAAAACTACTACCAGAGGTAGTAGGAGAAGATTAACAAAAAATGGTACACCAGTTATGAACTGTGTACGCAGTATTGAACTGTATCCAATTACTAGAACTTGCAGCCCAGGAGAGCACTAAAGCCTTAGCATCAGTGCACAATTGTTCATCCGTTTTGAAGCAGTAATTCTCTTCGAAAACGCGACAGTTCCTTTCTCTCCATAACACCCAAACTACAGCAGCCGGAATGAGTTCCCAGACCACCTTTCCATTACCAGAAACGCTATTATTGGACCAAGTACAGGCCAAGTTCATCATCGAATTCGGGAAAACCCATGCCCAGTTAACATCAGGTGTAATAGAGTACCATACCTTATGCGCTACTTTGCAATGCAGAAGAATATGGTCTTGAGTCTCAGGAGCATCACCACATAAACTACAAATACTGTAAATATCCATTCCTTTGTGCTGTAACATATCTTGCGAGTTGAGTTTTCCATGAACAGCGCACCAAAGAAGGAAATTTAGCTTTGGAGGCACAGCAGAAACCCAAACAAATTTGTGGGGGAAATCATCAACGCCTTCATTACATATCAACTTAGCATAAAGCGACTTTACTGAAAAAAATACCTCTAGGATCCAGCGGCCATCTTCTCGTGTCCGGTAGAGTATCAACAGTTGGTGGATTGGAGCCAATAATGCCCAGTAAAGCAGCCAAAGAGTTAGCATCATCATTTGTTAGCGTCCTCTTGAAATCAAAATTCCAGGACCCATTAGTTGTGATATGCTCAGCAAGGGTCGCGTACTTTAATCTGTCAATCTTGTATAAGTCTTTGAAAGAATGCATTAAGCAAGAGTCACCACACCATCTATCATGCCAAAACGAAATGTTTCTTCCCGAGTGTATAGTGAGTGCATAATTCTCTGTAATCAAAGCCCTGTTTCTGCAATAGATCTCAACATGAAACGCCATGAGGCGATTGAACAGTACCTGGAGTCCAGAAGGATAAATTGCTGCCATACTTCTCCTCAATAAGCTTGTACCACAAGTGAGATTTTTCATAACCAAATCTCCAGCACCATTTGGCCAATAAAGCCTGGTTCATGAGCCTCAAATTCAAAACTCCAAGACCACCTTTTTCTTTAGATGTCATCACTATCTTCCAGTTTACTAAATGAGAGCATTTACTACCAGAATTATGCTCCCATAGAAAGTCTCTCATCTTCTTCTCCAGAGAGTTAATGATCGAAACAGGTGCTTTAAAAAGTGAAAAGTAGTACATAGGAATGGAACTAAGAATGTGTTTTAGAAGGGCTAATTTACCTCCTTTTGAAAGTGATATTTTGTTCCAAAAGGAAAGTCTTGCATCCACCCTTTCTAGAACTGGAGTCCAAATAGATTTACAATTCGACTTTGCACCAAGCGGCATTCCCAGGTACATGAATGGAAGCCTATCGGTCTTGCAACCGAAATCATTTGCCCACTCATTCATATCTGGCACATCCCCAATTGCAATTAGCCTCGTTTTTGAAGTGTTTACCTTTAGCCCTGAAATATACTCAAAACATTGTAAAATAGAGAACAAATTAGTGAGCTCTTCTTTTTTGCTGTCTACAAAAAGGATCGTATCATCAGCATAGTGTAGATGGTTCACTACCAAACCTCCTTCCTTCACTGAGAAACCATTAAATAGACTGAGATAAGCAGCTCTGTCCAAGTATCTTGAAAATCCTTCCATAGCTAAATTGAAAAGAAGAGGGGACAGTGGGCATCCTTGTCTAACTCCCCTAGTACTCCCAAAAAAACCAAATGCCGAGCCATTTATCAACACAGAAAAACTGGCAGTTGAATAACAGAATTTTATCCATTTACACCACTTAACACTAAAACCCATTTTCTTCAATACACTCTCCAGGTAACCCCAATTCACTCTATCAAAAGCTTTCTCTAGATCAACCTTACAAACCACCCCAGGAATGCCAGCCTTCAGCCTTGAATCAACAAGTTCATTTGCAATGAGAGTGCCATCAAAAATCTGCCTACCTTCTATGTAAGCACACTGGACAGGTGAAATAAGCTTTGGCATTACCATTTTTAGCCTAGTAGCCAGTACCTTTGCCACAATTTTATATGTGCTTGTTAGTAAGCAGATTGGCCTGCAATCTTTAATGGACTCCACGTGATCTTTCTTTGGCACCAATGCAATGAAAGTAGTATTATGTTTCACATCAATGCTGCCAGTATCACAGAATTCTTGAATAGTGGCCATTATATCTGCTTTTAGAAATTTCCAACACTTAGAGAAAAACAGTAGTGGATATCCATCAGGCCCTGGTGCCTTATCTTGTCCCAAATCCTTAATAGCTTGTAGCACTTCTTCCTCAGAGAAACTGGCATCAAGTATGTCTGATTCCATTGCATTAATGCTATCAAAAATAATTTCTTCTAAATCTGGTCTGATGATTTCTTCTTCCGCAAAGAGAGTTTTGTAAAAATCCACAATGTGTCTCTGCAATTTGAACCTATCATCTTCAAGCTTCCCCTCAATGTACAATTGCTTGATTCTATTATGCCTCCTTCTTATAGTAGCCTTACTCATAAAAAAATGAGTGTTTCTATCACCTTCTCGTAACCATTTAGTATTGGACTTTACCTTCCAAGAAACTTCCTCCATATGAGTGACTTTCTCAAAGTTAGTTTTATGCTGCATCAGTTCACTCAGTTGAGCTTCAGATAACAGGTCTTCCTCAGCCAACAGTATCAAAAGCTTGAATCTCAGCAAGGATATTCTTTAACTTTGCAGTTGTATGTCCAAAAGTTTCTCTATTCCACTCCTTCAGCTTCTCCTTTAATGCCTTCAACTTACACCACAGAATTGTGCTTGGACTACCTGCAAAACAGAAAGATAACCACCACTCCTCCAACAAATTAATAAATCCATTCTCCAAGAACCACATAATCTCAAATCTAAAAGGACTAGGTCCCCAGGAAGGATCAGAAATGTCTAGAAGGATAGGTATGTGATCTGAGGTAGGTCTAGCTTTGGCTAACTGAGAGACAAAAGGGTAGTGTGTTTGAAGGAAGGGGAGATAAGGAATCTGTCAAGTCTAGACATGACAGGATTTGATTGACCATTGGACCAAGTATATCTTGCACCTTTTAGTGGAAGGTCTATGAGATCATGATCGGAGATGAAATGAGAGAAGTCTTCCATACTTTTTGTGATCTTAGAGCAACCCTTTTTTGAGAACACTTAGTGATAGTATTGAAATCTCCTCCTAAGCACCATGGCAGATTCCAAAGATCTACAAATGTTGTCAAGCTCTTCCAGAAATTTTTCCTCTCATGTGGCTTGTTAGGTCCATAAACACTTGTGAGAACCCATTTGAAATTATCTATCTTATTTGAGCACAAAACAGATAAAGTGTAGTCACCAACTAGAGAGTCTGAAACATCCACAACATCTTTGTTCCATAAGATTATCATCCCTCCAGAGCTCCCAAAAGACTGTTGAAAAGTCCAACCAAAATTTGTATTTCCACAAATTTGAAGAATGTCAAAATCTGAGCAGTACATCATTTTAGTCTCTTGGAGAATAATAATTGGTGCCTTTGACATCTGAATCATCTTCTTCACAATGAGTCTTCTATTTGGAGAGCAAAGCCCTCTCACATTCCATGAAAGAATTTGTAAACTCATTTATCACCTGTTGATCCCAAAAATTTCTTACTTCTTCTCGTTGTTGCTCCAAGATTGCCAATATCTGCCAGTGGAATACCCAATCTCTTACATTCAATTACAAGCCTTTTAGGTGTTACCAATGAGTGAGAAGGAGAGCAAGCATCATCTTGAATATCTTCAAAATTTGGCTCAAAACCTGGCGGATAAACTGGCGAAGAAGTAGTGGAAGTCACGTCATCTGAAACTACATCACTTTCTTCAAACTCTAGATATGGCATAAAAGTATCTTCCAAACCCCCAAGGGGTAAAGCTTTAGCTTTCGGCTCATGAATTGAGGTACTCTGAACTCCTTCAAAAGAGATTAGAGTTTGAACAGCAAAATCCTTCATTATATTTGGAGCCACAGTCCATCCCATATTCGTTTTTAGAACTGGGCCATCAACAGAAATCTTAGACAATAAGAACTTTTTTGAGTGATTGGGCATATCACTGAAACCAATTCCCATGTTAATTCCAAGATGAAACAATCTATGCACCTCAGCAATTACCCAGTTTGGGACCAAAATTGGTTGTTTTGGAAGTTTATCAGTATGGAATGAATGATAGATAGATTTTTGTGTTTGTATGGTAGAGAGGCTGTTGATGGTGATTTTTGCAAATGGAGGTGTGGCGAGGATAGGTGTAGAGGTGGTGGTTGAGCAACTGAGAGGTATGGTATACACAGGACATCGGACACTAGGAACCGGTTTGTAGGTCAATAGCATATAATTTCTGCGAGTATGTTCTTATGTATCTGGTGGGCTTTGGGTGGGCACGTGTAGGTGACTTCATTGGAAGGGTTTGAGTCATCAACAACCGATGCTTTAAATGCGGGTTGAAAATCAATTTCCATGTCGATCACGCCTTCACTTTACTTGCTCGCGTGTCTTCTGGTTACCTTTTCTCCTTGGTTTGCGCCTGGCCTGCGCCTACGTTTTTTCTTGGAGCCTTGATTTGCATCTGTTTGTTGTGATGATGTCACAAAATCCTTCTTGTTAACCAAGTCATCCGGCTTTTTTCCCGGTACAATTGACAATTTCTGCATGGATGCAGCTATCACGCGAGATTGGTGAAGTAAGTTTGGCTCCGCTAATCCTGCTGAATTTGATTGCCTCATTGACTGGATATTCAAATCTTTCGGTGACTGCAGATTAGGATTCCGGCTACTTTGCCTTGGTGCTTGAGCAATGAAAATATGAGCTGTGAAAATGCTCAGTGCGTAACCAAGTTAATTGCCCGAGGAATGTGGTTTATTCCATTAGTGTTTCTAATCTTCATTCTCGATAGCCGTGAGATCTTGTAGCCGGGAAGCGGGATCAATCAAAAGAATGACCCCACATAGATTACCAAGACCTGCATGACTTCAGATGACCAGAACTGATATGGTACTCCAAAAATTTCAAGATGGTAATCTGATGCTAATGTTGGGTTTGTTTGCCATTGATGATTACTCCATCTGAAAACAGATAGTTCCACATTATCTAGTTGAAAATTAAATTCACGGTCATACCCAGCATCCATATTAAAAATTGCCTGACAAGAATTCATTGGAAAAAACTGTAAGGGTTTATCATCTTTGTATTTCAAAGCGCACAAAGACGGTGATCCTTGCCCAAGAATCCACAGGAAGTGGAGAAGATACCACAAAAGCAGAATTCCATTTTCCTAGATACTGTTGCCTATCCAGAGATTGTATATTGATGGTAGGTAAAATTTGGTTTGCCAAAGAAACAGGTTTTGGCTAATCTTTGTCACAAAAAAGGTGATGAAATTGTTTTTGGAGCACAGGGATTTTGTTTGGATTGAATGGTAGGAATAGGTTTGGATGGAATGATAGGTTTTGGAATGATAGGAGTTGTTTTGGATGGAATATTATGAATAGGTTTTGGAATGGGTATGGATTTTCTTGACAATAGCACTTGAGCATAAGAACGGTTGGATTTATGTGTGGGTGCAGGAATGTTTATTGAAGTAGTCGATTTAGCCAATTGAAGAATTTCCTCCAGAGCAGTAGCAAAAGAGAACCATCCTTCAAAACAATGATTGTGCGGGAATGTAGAAAGATACGGGATCCGCTTTTGTATTTGGCCTGGAGAGCAAAACAAAAAGATAGAAGCCATTATAATTGGATTGTTTATTGACCATAAACCAGATCCTGCTTTCTTCATATTTCCAAGTTTTCTTTCCTATATCTCCATTCTTTGCTGCCTCAAAGATCACAGAATGAAATTGTCTCGCCAGAGATATTGGGAAGGAACCTTGAGTTGATCCATGGGGATAGAACTCAGTTAGGGTGATGGGTGTGGATGGAATATTATTTTTGAAAGAAAACCTAAAGAATTTTCGCTCTATTTGGGTGTAACGATTAGTAGATTGCATGATTAAGGATGGATCTAAAGGATGAAGGTAAGATCTAATAAAACTAGGGTACCTAAAGGATCATAGATTTGAAAAAATACAGAGAAAGGAGAATGGATGTTGAAGGAGAGAGAAACATTTTGGAAGGAGAGTTTCCACTGACAACCAACCTATAGTTTTAACAAAACAACATATTGTAACCCTTAAATGAAACGTTACAGTGATACAGGATTTTGTAATTCTAAGGTTATTGATTCCTAATCTGTTTTTATACAATCTACTTTGATGTTATGCGAGTGATATTCTTTGTTTGGTAAAGCTATATTCATTTTGTATACATGGTTTCCAATGATCGGTAACTCGGAGGATACAAATTTGATGAGTTCTCTCATACAAGTTTGGCCGTCTCAATATTTACAGCCCAAAAACTTCTACCTAGAAAAGGCTGTTGGATATTAAGGAACTATTTCTTCAGGTATTCCCTCACAAGAACACGTTAGTTTCGCTGAAAGAACCACACGACGTGAACAAGGTACAGAAATGATGCAGTCAGTTGTAATTAACAAGTGAAAAGGACGTGATTAGCAAAACAAGTAGTTGTTCATAATTCGACGAGATCTCTGGGTATATATATGTACTGGTTGAGCTGTTTTATTAAAATCTATTTTAATTTTATGGGAGTGATATCCTTTTTTTGGTTGAGCTATATCTTTTGTTAAGTGTGCATTTAGTTAAATCTAATTTCACCGGAAGAGTAGAATAACGAATATGCAGGGAAAATCCTGGAGAGTGACAGCTTTAATTCGCAGTAGGTTTTCAACGAATTTTCCCAGAGTTCAAGTAAGCTCCAGTTTTCCTTCCTGATTATACAGCTTGACACATTTTCCTTGTTGCGTTTGTTCACCGACTTCTTGCTGGGAGATTCAGTGCCTTTTATAGTTTTCCTACCACCTCTTGTCCCATTCTTGCTAGGAGAGAATAATGTTGGTTGGTCCGTCAAGGAATGCACGTGTCCTAAGTATACCAACTTAAGAGATTGATCTCCTAGAGTATCTCCAAGAGAAGGTGCAAAAAAATCCTATGTGGATTTTTAATTTCACAAAAAATCGGTTAAAAAGACCAAAATTAAAATTTCTAGGTGAAAAAGACAGTTAGATTTTGATATTGTTTAAATGGACAAAAATTTAAAAATATGCAGGATGTAACCAGTTTCATCCTGCCCATTTTCAAATACTTTTTCTTATTTTTAATTTACACAGGATGCATCCAGTTTCATCCTCGCTATTTTTTAAGTTTAAGCCAGGATGAATCAGTTTCATCCTTGCTATTTTTTTGTGTCCATTTCACCCATAAAATTTTTACTCGTCCCATTTGAACCGTATTTTAAATTTTTTTGGACAAATGACCCATTTTCCGTTTTAATTTAGTTTATTTTTTATTTTATTTTTGAAGATAAAGTAGATTACTACGGGGAAAGCTAATCTGCAGATTCAGTCTCATTTGGAATAGACTCGGAGAAGTGGAACTGTGCTACAAGTTTTATCATCACGCTTTCGCTTAGAATGCACTTGGTTAAAGCCCCAATGGAGAAGTGTCCATAAATGCGATGGCTCCCTCTCGGACATTGAAGTTGGTTTTTCAGTGCTATTGTTAGAGATGAAAATGGAATTCCCTTGAATGTTGTTGTAGGCAGTTAGAGCCACTTACCATCACTCATCATGAGTTCAAGGAGTGGAAGCTGGTTTCAAACCTGGCGGTTATGAAGAATCACACCGGAGTGTCTCTAAGGCCGGACTCTGAATGGTATCTCTTACTTATTGAGCCCCAACCCCAAACCTCCTTGGCAAAGTGTCATCATATATGGGAATCAATAAAGCACATGCGTGCTATGTTTGTGAATTATACGGTCCAACACTCTCTCGGGAAGCTAACGGAAGCGGCTAATCATCTTGCTAGATCACATCCAATAGGGAATTTCTTGGAGATGGATCCTAACACCTTTTCTGAAGAAATGAAGAAAATTATTGAAGAAGATGCCACAGGCAAAGTGTACATTAGAGAGTAACTAGGTTTTTGTTTCTAGTCTGTTTTGTTCTTTTTGGTCCTGGTTTGGCCAGTTTGTTGGTTTGTTTTTTTTTATTTTCCTTTTCTTTTTTTCTTTGTAGGTTGGGGTCTCCTTAACCCCTCTCCTTTCCAAAAAAAAAAAAAAAAAAGAACTCAGGGTTCATATTTATGCACTGGTAGTACTCTTCCTCTCGATTATTGAAGAATAATTATTATGGGTTGGTGCATATTGAACTTGGACAGCGAAGAACCATTTTGCAATTTTGATATTGTTCACAGTTAGTCTGTTTTCATACATTCTTATTTGATTTGATTTTATTTTATTTTGCTCGATAAAAAAGATATATTGAATAGATTAGCAGCCAAAAACAGCAGCTAATCACCAAGCAAACATACAAAGAAACAAGCTAGACGACTAGCAGGAAAGGGAAAACCCAAACAAAAGAAAAAACGGGATTAGGGAGGTTTAAAAAACAACTCCCTCCAATTTACAATCACGTCAATAGACGAAATACGACATACAGGGGTATAACTTGACCATTGATAAACTATTAACTTGATGTCATTAATGATGTCCTCGACCTTTCTTTCCTTAGAGTTGAAAGTACGGTTGTTACGTTCCAGCCAAGTGACCCAAAAGATTGCATCATACAAGCGCATCCACCCTCTTTACCACGAAGAGATAAACAAGTTGTTGACCAATTCTTAGTAATGTCCAAGGTGGTGCTTGGGTAAGATTGATGAGATCTGTCGGACTCGAAAGGCGTAAAATATCTCCGATTTGAGTTGTGAAAGAGAAAGTTAAGAACAAGTGAGCATTAGATTCAGTACCTTGTTTGCACAAGCAACAAACATTAATATGAGGATTCCCACTAGGAGTAACAAGGGCAGACCTTCTTTTTTGCAGATTATCTAAGGTTGGAAATCTATCCAACACACATTACCAAAGGAAAAAACCAACCTTGTGAGGCCAATCCTTAGACCAGATAAGCTTATAAGGGAAGATAGTAGAAGTAGAATGTGAAATTGATAGATCATAAGCTGATTTGACCGAAAAATTACCTGAACTGTCTCCCAACCATACCAAAGAGTCATCTTCATCGGAGTAGAAGACAATAGAGTCGAGCATAGAGAACGCCTGAGACAGTTCCCCAATTTCCACCTCGTTGAAGCTGCGATGCGTTAGACCAAGCTCCCAATAGAAGCCTTCGATTAGCACAATAAGCCTCACTAATAGTCTTGAATATCGCAATTGAAGTTCTCGTCCAAATTAGGACAAAGATCGAGCCATAGTTCCTTGGGTAGACCATTTATCCTCCCATATACGAATCGTGTTCCCTTTTCCAATTTTGAACTGAACCTTATCAAAGAAATCATCTTGAACTTGCTCCAATTTGTTTCAGATGCTAACACCATGAGCGGCATTACATATTTTTGTTCTCCAACCACCATCCGCAAACCCATACTTCTCCTCAATAATTTTAGCCCAAAGAGCATTTTCTCCTGCCCAATCTCCACCACCACTTCATAAGGAGAGATCTATTCATCTTCTATAAGTTGTGAATAGCTAAACCACCCAATTGAAAGCGGCTTACTGATTCGTTTCCATCCCACCCAATGGTGCTTTTTGGTATTGTTACAATCGTGCCAAAGAAAGCTCCTAATGACTTTCTCAATTTGAAGAATTATGGATTGGGGGCACATGAATAAGGACAAGTAGTAAACTGGAATGCTCATTAGCACACTCTTAATCAAAGTGAGTTTACTCAGCTTTACTAAGAAGTTTACTCTTCCACAGAGCAAGTTTTTTTGCACAACTCCACCAATCGATCCCATTTATTGCAGGATAAGGATTCGTCACCCAATGGAAGCCCAAATAAATCGCAGGGAAGGCCGCAACGGAGCATCCAAAGACGGAAGCAAGATAATCAGCATTTTCCACATTACCAATGAAAGATATTGCTTTACTAAAGTTAGTACGAAGACCGGAGGCATAGTCGAATTACAACGGGTTATATTTGAGCATTCTCACCCGGTTAATGTCGGCATCGAGGAAGACAAGATTGTCGTCCGCGAACGTAGATGACTCACTCAGTGCCGTTAGGTTGAACTGAAAACCACCCGACCATCCAACTTCAGCTGCCTTAGAGAACATAGTAGTAAGAACCTCGAGAGAGAAGATGAAGGGGACAATGGATCCCCTTGAAACGCGAAGACCTTTTGACTCGTGAATTTACCGCAAAGCAGCTTCCATTAACCAAGACAGAAAAAGGAACTTTTTTGATGCACCCACTGATCCATTTTCTCCAAACTTCACCAAAACGCATTCTCAAGAGCACTTCATCCACGAAAGACCATTTAACATTGTCAAAGGCTTTTTCTAAATCAATTTTACAAACTAAACCATGGATCTGAGACTTTAGTCTTGAATCCAAACATTCATTAGCAATCAGAACGCTATCCAGGATTTGTCTACCTTTAACAAAGGCAGATTGTTGGTTTGAAATCAGTTTGTGAAGAAGGGTCTTCAATCTTTCCGCTAATAACTTGGAGATGGCTTTGTAAATTGAACTAGTGAGACTTATTGGTCTTAAGTCCTTCACTTCTTCGACACACTCCTTCTTGGGAATAAGAGCAAGAAAAGTGGACTTTAACCTCCAATCAATGCAACCACTTCTCTCAAATGTTTTAACAACTTTCATAATATCACTTTCATTAATTCCCAACATTTGATAACAACACTCACTTGAAACCCATCCGGACCCGGGGCTCTGTCCTACCCAATTTTTAAAGCCGAGAGAACTTCAACTTCAGAAATTTCCTTTCCAATTTGATTTTATGGGAGTGATATTCATTTTTTACGGTTATAGCTACATTTATTTATTGAATATTCTGTAAATCTAATCTCAGTGGAATTTTGTTAATCTAATCTCACGAATAACTAACCCAGAACCTGATAAGCCTGGATTTCCTGGTGAGGATCCGTCAATATTGAACTTCAAGTTCAACCAACCCAGACTAGGAGGATGCCACCAAACCTGTATTACTACATGCCTGCCCTCAAGACCGAAGTAACGCAAGATATCTGAGTCATCCACCCTGCTACCCGACATCCCAGTTACGAGTGGCCCCGATGCAGCAACCATACGAGCCAGCATTCTTACTGCAATTGGCGATGTGATTCTCTCGTCTTCAAAGCATAACTGGTTACAGCACCACCATATAGTCCAGAATGTCCCAAGCAAGAGCCTAATCTAAAAGAATCAACTCAAGTATATAAACACTCAGCGAGCGTTGTTTTTGTTTGTAAGAAGAGTAAGTTTATACTATGCAGGAAAAATTATGGAGAGTGAGAGCTTTAATTCGCACTAGTACGGAGGGAATCTCTTAGTTGTTTGGCAACAGAATTGCTGGGTATGTCTCTGTGTCTGCCTCAGTTGCTAGGTTGATTCAGTATCTTAGATAGACCATACCCCCTTTGCAAACAAAAAAAAAAAAAAAAAAAAAAAAAAAAAAAAAATTTAACCAAGTGCTGTCTTGTAAAGCTGGACAAAGTGTACTATAAGTTTCTCAGTTGGGGAATTTTCCCAGTGGTAAGATACTAGTATGTTAGTAACGCTGCAAGTTCTAGAGTTCCAACAGTTTCAACCTGCACAACAATTGACGACAGACAGTTGTAAAATCTAATGGCCAAGTGTTCAGGGCATGTAATAATATATACCGTCATGGGTATTGCCACAGCATTTCTTATACATATTTTAACGAAATTTCACACTTCTAAATTGGTGGGATGAAACAGAATGATTGCACTATCTCTATAAATATATTCGATAGAAAAACCCCAACAGCAGTTTTGTAAAACATAGCGACTTAAACTACTACAGATAAATAGCATACCATGGCAGAAAGACAGAGCGAGTGAACTTCCTCCGCTTCAGAATCAGGAAGCTTCAAAATCAACAGCAGATTCTGGCTTCAAGCGGTTTAGCCGTACTGTTCCAAGAATATACTCAGGCAGTTCATTTTCTTCTTTAGCCTCAAGTAAAATTGCGAGATCGACAACAAGGCTGGTAACATATCCAAGAACTAAGTTGATTATACTTCTTGCAAACCGAGGATGAACCAATATCCACATCGATCTCAAGAAAATTATCTTGTCTAAGGTATCTACAGGTCACTGCTTTCCCCAATAAGCAAGCTTTTTGTCCCAACGGCTCTCTTGACCATCCAATATCCCTCCTTAATACTTGGAATTAGTTTAAATCTTGAATCGCGAAATGTGTCACTGCCATCAACGAATTTGCCTAGCAAAGAATCCTGTTTTATCGGTCTGTCAGCAGCATAGCACATGATTAAGCTGTAGTTTGGTTTAGCTGGAACCTGGAGATTAATGACAAGGATAAACGGGAGTTTCTTTGCAGCTTCCGACTGAACTAGACATCTGGAATGCGCTGCAATCTTATCAATCTTAGCATCAGACTTGAACCAATCAACTGCTAATAGCTTCAAAAGAGGAATTCCCTCGTTATCTTGGAAGAATCTTTTAAATAAGTCTGCCCTCTTATCATAAACCCTTGGCCGTCCAGGAGAAGTCCAACAATCTGCATCTGTATCGTCTTTCCCAACTACTTAGAGACCCATGAACCTGAACTGCATTAACACTGACAGGAGAAATGCCGGCATCAAGTTCCTTATCTGAACTCGGAGCTGTATTCCGCTTCAAAGCTAACCTAGCAATAGCCCATGAAACATTCTTCAGCTTTACCTTTCCATCATTCTTCTTGACCTCTACATCATTGTCACTATCTTCATCATCATCAGATGACGAAGTCTCATCAGCGGCGATGGCATCATAAAACTGATCACTTTCATCACCATCTAGAAATTCAGAATAAGATCCTGAAGAAGTAGATGATTCTGATTGGACAGTAGTTGTAGAACTTGCATATGTTGGAGATGGATTGGCTTCAAAGTATTCTCTAAGTCCTGCCACTTGGCACAGTAACGCGTCACGGAATGGTCTTCTCAAATGTTGAATGCTGATACTTTTTCCATTTACGCCAGCCACTAGAGCTTATCTCCAACATTAGAGTCACGAGACATCTTGGAGCATCGGAAGGTGATGCAGAGTCGAGCGCTTTTAATTTCCCGTCGAAGGAGTAATGTTAGTTCTCCGGTAGCTAGATCTTGGAGGTTTCTTTTGTGGATGGCAGGAAACTGTAAAATGGTATATGCACCATCATCCTGCCCTCGGAACCACTGCCTTGAGAAAACAAAATCCCTTTTGATTGCCACCGAGTGAGGTATTTGGGTCATACGTCCCATAGACGACATCATTATGGCCATTCAACGAATCAACCAGTTCTAGGTCACTGGTCATCATATCCCACTCATATCTCTTTCTTCGATCAAGGCTAAGAACCATTTCAAAGACTGTATCCATGTGTGCATCCACAACACCAACAGATTTAACAAGAACATCCTCTTTCCGTTTCTTTCCATCAGCGACATCCTCGAAAATTCTAATACCATTGACTGTGTGAACACATTTCCACTGATGGTCCTCAACAGCATCACCAACATCCCCTTTGAAATCCCCATATGACTTGACATGCTCATCTCCAAGATTTGAGGTCTGGCGTAGAAGTGCCTCAGGACCTTTTCCGATTCTTACAAGTTTTCTTAACCCATGCGCATACCGCCTCATTCTAGGTCGATGTCCCTCAAAATTGAGCTCGTTATTCTCCATGTTTTTAAGCTTTCTCTGCATAACTACCTCCTTTTGCCAGCTCATACTCAGCCTGTTGCTTAGCATGATCAAACGCTTCCATCCATTTTGTAACTTCGCCAGCTGTAGCACAAGCAATTTCTCCTTTTCTGCTCTCGTCTAATCGATTGGAAAGCCGTAAAACATAGACCTCCCCTGATTGACCTTCCTACGACCTAATTCTTCCACCATAAGAGTGTACCCAACGGCGCCTTTTCTAATGGGTTTGATGCCGGGATTTTCATGAGGATCTCGTTTATACATCTCCACATATTTCCCCTAAAGAAAACGAAGATGGCAGTAATCTTGACCGATCGTGTTAACACCAAGATGGTATACCCAGCCAGAATACTCAAACTTTCTCCAGCCTTCTCTTGCTCGGATGACGATGATGACGACGGCGGCGATGATCCTTCTCTATCAGATCCGTCGTTGCTACTGTTATTCACCATCTTCTGTGTTGACGGTGACGACTGACATCCCTTGTCCCTCTCTCTCCCTCTCTATGGACCTGCATTTTTCATAGTTAGTGTAATTTCTGATGACGGGAGGTGAACACAATGTCAAAAGGCATCTGTAGGTTCTGTGCAATGGGTAATAACTAATAAGTATTTTTGATTAACTACATGGATAAGCAAACTGACAACTCCCACTATAGTTAACAAGAAAACATCGCTTGACGGACATCTTTAGAAGTTTTTTAGCAAAAGAGTGTAGTGTACATATGATATGTTATGAAGAAGAAAAACTTAAAACAGTGTCCAATCCAAAGAGCTAAAACTACCACGTCTATAATCTTTTTACGATAATCAGCTACTTCACTCAAAACAATAGTAAAGAAACTATTGAATATACCCAACTGCAACCCCAAAACAAGTATATCGTAAGGCTAAAAAATAAGTTGACACTCGGACAATAGTAAAGAAACAACAAAAAGCGCAGATCTACTAATATCAAAACATTGAATATGGTTAAGCTTTTAGAAAACAAATCATCAAAAACTAATTCTTGTGCTAGCTGACAACCATAGGTAGTAGTCTGACTTATGCTTTATTCACTATCAGATTTCTCCATTCACCCCACCTACCACGAGAATTAAGGTTCCCAGCTACCATAAACACACACACTCACTCTCTGTATGGACCTGTGTTATTTCATAACTAACTAGTTTAGCAACCATATGTGGATATAATTATACAAAAGTCCATCAAGGATTCACGAGGAAAATATAAGTGGGTTGAAACTTGAGGCATACATACTTGTGAGGGATGACAATTTTAGCAGCAATGTCGCTTAAAGACTTTAATATTGATAAGAACTGATAGTTCTTACATGACGCAGGCAAGTAGTAGACCATAGATGATAAGAATACACCAACAATCTTATAAAACTTTTCTCTGCGAACTACATAGATGAATTAGTCAACTTATATCAACTGATTAAACCTTTCTCTGTTAAAAGACTAATCCTAATTAAATTCTAAAACTGATTCTTTAACGTAATAGAACTCTTAAGGAAGCAAAACTCTTACGAAATAAAATATAAATTCTCAAGCTTCATAGGAAGCTAAATCCCTAATCTAATTTGAATTCCTATTACATGAAAAACAAATCTCAATTGTATTCCTGATAATGATAACAGATTAAAGTTTTTAAGCGACATGTACCCAAAACAGTCATCCCTTCTCATATACAAATTTCAAGAAATCCTGATTTCAAATTTATTCTCAAATACACCAAATTCCAGATTTCAAGAATCTATAGATCGAATATCTGAAAATTCTGATAAAGTAAAAATCTAGGGTTTTAAGCAAGATCTTTTCGTTCTCTTAGGTAATCTAAGCTATGAAACTTCTCTGATCTGTTACTAATCATACAAAATCTCATCATAAATAACTCCAGATTTCACAACTTTGATTTTGAGATACCAAACTGAAACAAATACTATAAATTCACAAACAAATTGTAATGTGGATGAAATCCCAATTAATCAATCAGACCTCAAATTGAAAGTTTCTACAGATCGAATTACAAATTGAACGAAAAAATAAAATCAAAAATTCCTACCGATCAAAGAGACTAACCTGGTAACAGTGATGATGATGAGATCAATGAAGAACGGAATCCATTAATGGTAGCAGATTTTTTGTTTATTTGTTAAGCTCAGCTTCTTCTTCTTCTCGGTGTTTTTCTGCGTGTGCTGGAATTTGGTGGGTAAAGCAGAGAAAATTTATTGGTTTGATTTTCTTGAATTAATGAATTTTTATGACGATGGGATCCACGTCGCCAACACCGATGTCGCCAAAAGTTCGATCGAGATGGGAGGGTCCGGGTCCCATTATCAATTTACTATTCTTTGACTAGTGGCAGCCTGGCATGATCAGGTCTGAATCCGTTTGACTGTTTTTTTTCTTTGGTCAAACTCATAAAAAAATACACCAAAATAAATTACGTGTGAAATTATGTGGTGCCTAGGTGACGCGGTACTATTCAATCATTCAAGACAAACCGTGTTTTTGAACTAAGTGAAAACCGCACACTTATAGCAAGCGGACTAGTGCTTTTAAATTTTACTGGATAGCTGGTCTTTAGGGTCCACCTATGTGTGAAAGGTTCTTGGGCAGTGGTCCTGCACAGACTGTGCAAACAAACCATACAAAAACTGTATCTTTAAAAGCACTCACTGTTTTTTGTGGGTCCCAATAGACCTCACGCAGAGGATCGCAGTGGTCCTATTTTGTAAGAGTTTTTCACGCGGTTTTTCTTTTCGTGTTTTTTTTTTTCCTCGTTCTGCTTAGACTTTTTGGTTCTTGTTTTGCCATTTTCTTTTATACAGTGGTGGGGTTTTTCCAGATCAATCAGATTATCATACTTTGAGCCTAAATATAAATAGGCTTCTTATTTTAGAAGTTTTGGGGAAAATGTAGCAATTTCTCCTGTGTTAGCGTTTGGTAGTATATATAGTGCTTTTGTATTTTCTCATGAATTTTTCTTGCAACCAAATTAACCAAGAATTGCAGGTTATTCAACAATAGACTTTGAAAGGATCGAGAGCTTTGAATCTTCCGCGTATAAACATAGACGACGTTAAGGAAATCTCTGTGTATTTCCAAGGATTAAAAGTCCCAGAGGGAGAGGGTGCTTTCTATCTTTAATTACCTATGGCTTATGCAAGCTTCATCCACTTTCGCTATCAAAATATCTTAAACTTCATATACGCGTAACAGGCGTGTGAGGACGCCATACTACTACTACTAAACAACAATGTAAAGCCAAACTAGCTAGGCAACCAATAAATAGACAACGCATGCTCTGAGTGACGAAATGCGGCGTCACATCACTGGATTTCAGTGTGACTCGTACTGAAATAATTCAGTATGTGTCAGTTGGAGATATGTGGTGGTCCAACTGGTCGGTGGTGGTGGTTGGGGGATGTGGTGGACCTATGTGGCCCACCTGGTTGGTGGTGCTGATTAAATGTCCTTTTTGAGAATGACAGGCCACAACAAAGCAATATTGGGCAGCCGAATTATGGTCGTCCATCGACATGCCTATGACACGAATGTTTGCGACATCCATAGCTGAGCCGGATTTGCTTGCCGACAAGAAAAACCTCTAGATAAGCGACGAAAACCACCTTGCATCAACCTCTGCCTACCCTGATGGTGCCCTAACATATTCTAAATGCGTCTCTTGTTGTCCCATTTCATCAGCAATAACATTATCTAATCCGGGAACCAACTGAATAAACTATCCTTAATATTTTTCCAGTGATAACCGAGGCTGGAAAGTATCCTTAATCTTGATCGGAACTTCAGGTCATTTTTAAAACTTATTAGAAGATCTGTCTTATAATGAACAAAGAAATTTGTGTGCTCATATATATATATATACAAGTTCTGTAAACCCGTCCAAATGGACGGGCTAGTTCATCAACCGAACCAAAAGAATAAACAATAAGTGTAACTGATCGTGAACATAGAACCAAAAGAATAAACAATAAGTAAATAATATAGAATGACCAATTATGCATGAAACTTCCTTAACATAGAGCCAAGCATAAGATCGTGAACATAAAATATTATGCCAGTGGAAACTTGAAGAAAGCACACTTTACATCAGATTCTGACAATCAAGCATAATATGCCAACAAAATTTTTGACGAATTCACAAATTTTATCATTTTCTTTCTTGTGATGTATCTATCACATGCCGATCACTTTCACATAGTATTATTTTTGGATCTCATTCTTAACAGGCATTAGCGCCACTCAAATGGATTTCACTTGTCAACTGCAGGTTTCATGGTGTGAAGTTTGACTAATTAACCAAAACTGTTCGGTATATATGTACTGTATATCTTTTTTCTTTAAAGCATTTTTTTAGATCCTTCCCTTACTACTTTAAGAAACAAATAATGACACAATTGATTAAAAAGATAAAACAATTAGTGAAACTGTGAAAGATTTCTCACCATCTGATTCTGTCTCTAAGACGGAGACACTGATTTGATATAAAAACTTCACACATATATAGAATTCTTAGCTGGAGAGGAAAAATTACTACCCATCCTTCGGTATTTCTTAATCCTTCCCTTACTACTTAAGATACAACAAATGAGACAACTCTCCAAAAATTTAAAACAATTAGTGAAAGATTTCTCACCATCTGATTCTGTTTCTGAAACTGAGACACTGGGTTGATATAAACCTTAATGGCATGAAAGACTGAAAGGTGTTTTTCGAGTGAGAAAAATCTCTCTCACCGCACAAAAACAACCATGCAAACGTGCAATGATCTGATACATGAGATTCGAACATTTATTCATATTCAGTTGAGATTTTTTTTTATGTTGAAGCAGTTATTTATATTTAGTTGAGATGAATAAGCATACCTTAATTGTGAAGCGGTGCGGATCTTTTTCTTCCTTGTAACAGAATCATCTGCACTGGAATGAGGTTAAGCCAAAGCTGCTATGAAATCAGAAACAAAGACAGCAATGCCACCTTCCTAATATTAATCAATGTTGCAGGAACTTCATAAGAAATAAACTAATCTGAAAAGCCCATGACGAATTGCCAATGAGGATTCTAACTGAAACGAAAAAGTGCACATAATCGCTTGGCTCCTGATAAGGAATGCTGCCACTTTTAAATACATATTCATATGGTCTTTACCTGTTTCATCAGTCTTAGAATATGCGAGAGGTCCGTCTTACACCTGAACCTTGTTGAGAGTAATCCCATTGCAAGCTACTTTTTTTTTGAGGAGATCATTGCAAGCTACTTCCTGAGAGTAAAATTCAAAGGGTAAGATATATCCCAGTTATTGAAATACCTAAGATGTATACAGTTTGTTCGAAAAGATGACAGAATAGTCGTCTTTTATGTCCATTCTCATTCGAAAAGAAAAGGAAAATGTTCCAACAGAACCAACATCAAATTTCAACGTGTTTATATATACTTTCTCCGTTACTTTTTAATAGGCCGGTTCTATAAATAAATGTTCAAAAAAATAAAATTTGGTTTCCAATCGGGAAAGTCAAATGTTATTTTAATTTTTGGGGCCACTTTCTTTTAACTTAACGATTTACGAAGTGTTATGTGAATTCTTTCAATTACTTCTTTGGGTGACAAGTGTCATGGAGACCATCTCACTTCACTTCTTTTATCGACAAGTGTCTGAGGACCACTTTCAACGATTAGTTCATAATTTCCTTAATTTTCTCAAAAAATAAACTCGGCCTATTAAAAAGTAACGGAGGAGTAGAAAGAAGATGTCATTGGGAAGAGAGGCTCAATTTTTCTTGTATGGCAGTGTTGTGATTCTTGTGAAAAGGTGTCAAAAACTGGATGCACCATTTGGATGTGTCTTTCTCGAACTGCTTCAATTTGAAAACTAAAAATACGAAACGACATGTCTTTTGTGAACAGTTTCATACGATGACATGGCAGTGATTTGCTGATGACGTGTAAAAGGGGTTGTGATGTGGCTGCACCACAAATCAGACTCAATCTAGTGGCGACACATCAGCCTAAGGATCCTCCTTTATATAAGAAGTATTGATTGATTGATTGATGTGAACTGGGATATGGACACTCTCGTGCCAGGTACGCAGGTTTCACTATCCACCACGGCCATCTTGAACCACGACCACCACCATGACACCCAAATGAATCACTCGATCTCAAGGAATCACCCTTGTCTACAGGATTAATCGTTACAAAGAAGCAGAAGAAGATATGGCCATGATTTTGTTGGAGAAAAACGAAAAAAGGTAGCGCATAATCCTAGAAACCTGGATAAAACACTATGCAAATTAAAAACTAGCTAACAATAGTCCCCCAAAACACACTGAAAATGGAAACTTGACCCCTCAAACCAGAATGAGAACCAGAGTCCCGCTCGGATCTAGTCGATAGGCTAGATTCAAAAGATTTTCCTGAATCTGGGTTTCTTTTTTTAACGAAAAATGGAGAGAGAGTGGAGAGAGACTCCAGTCGCACCTTGTCGTTTCTTTTTAACTCACATCCATTATTTGTGTGCCTTCTTCGCCAAGTTCTTTAATCGAAACTAACGTGTTCTTGTGAGAGAATACTTCAGAAAAATTTTCCTTCAAACGCACGCGCAGCTTTTCGTTGGTAGAAGCTTTTGGGTTGTAAGTAGTGAGATACTGATCACCGTAGCATAAAATATCGCCACTCTTGGTAAAGGCTAACGGCTTAATTTCGGGATGTATGTACTCGGTCCAGCCCAGTGACTGGTATTGTTCCTCATCTTCTTGTATGCCAAGATTATCATTCCTTATCTTATACAGCCGTATGTACATGTCATATAGTGCTTGTTGGGTGTCGAAATTTGTATACACCGCCGTAAAGAACAAAACCCCACCTAAAACCCCCTAATGGATTATCAATCCAGTAATAGCCTAATGGCAAAGCAGGCAGAGGAACCTCTTTACAAAAGATTTCATCAGCCAAGTCAAAGACCACAGTCACCCGTTGATCAAGGTTGAACCAATAAAGAGCTCCATTCAGAAACACACCCGGTTGGGGTTAACACCGTAAACTGCTTTATAATCGAACTTTTTCAGTACTTCTCCATCCATTGCCACTACCAAGTGTATACACCACTACCTCTGTGGAGTTGGTTTTTCTAAAGAACGCAACAACTTTGTACTCATTGGTTGAAGGAAGGTAACCAAATCCGCACGACTCATACCAATACCGACGATGACTAATGTTTATATTAGGTTTAGGAAGAATAACATACTCTTTTGTCATGGGGTTACAAATACAAAATCTATCACTAAAATCACTAAGACATATCAAACCGTTAATAGAACCAACCAAAGTATTAAACCTATTGTACTCGACTGGAATAGTTAATTTGACCTTTTTAAATTTATCAACGGGTGTCTCATGATTTTCAATATATTCAAAATAGTAGAGTTGTATTCCACCCCAAGCCATTGCAATGAAACTCAACTTAGCAGATTCAGCATGATGATTGAGACGATTTGAGTGCATCTTAGAGAACCATGGATGTTGAATAAGATTTCTCCATGTTTTGGATACTAACTTGCAGTCTAGAACCGATTCAGTGGTAAACGAGTTAGAATATCTGACATAACCTCCGCTGGGAGAATGTTAAACTTATCCATGTACTTATTCAGCTGGTAAACGAGGTTGAAGCTTGAGGGTCATAAATACTCAGATCAGATACTAAGAACTGTAGCTTAATCCCTTTCAGGCGGCTTCCAGTTTGCACAAATTCTGCGGCATATACTTACTCCCAGTTTGCACGTTTCTGCTGCATGTACTTATTCACATCAAGATTTGGCCAAGAGAGTAAAAAGTTGCAGAAGTAACAAAGCAGGATAGCTTATCCGCAAAAAAGAACACTCTCATACTATTGATATAAAATGGACTAACAGTATTTAATCTATATACAATGTATACTCATACTCGTTTGTGAAAATGAAACTCATATAAAACATATACTACGTATGATGATAAAATATCGCTTGAATTCCGCTGTTGTAATTGTAATGTAATGTGTCTTCCTGCGTTGTGGCAAAGTAGTTGGTGGAAGCTGCAGTTAGCTAAAGTTTTCAACTGACAAATCGAAGACAGTAATAATCCCTGTTTCATCGTACCCACAATAAATAGATCCATTCCTAATGTATTTCCTAAATTACGAAAATTACCTAATTCTAATAAAATAATGAAAATTCTGAAGTCTTAAAAAATAAAAATATAATAAGCCAACATCAGAACCGAATGGTAGGAACCAAAACTAAGGGATGTGAAAAAAAGTGAACAATGTAAACTTTGATACTCAACATTTCTCCAGAAAACTGCGTCATCAGCTAACCTCCACTTTCAGCGTCCTCAGCAGCTTGCACCGACTCCATCATTCTGCAATTTTTCTCTCCCTGTTGCTCCAACGAAAATAAGGTGCTCCTATGAGGGATTATAAAATAGACCAGAATTCTACGTATAATACTCTCGGCCTCACTTCATCAGCTAATCCCCACTTTCAGCAGCTTCACCCTGACTCCATTATTCTGGTATTTTTCTCTCCCAGTTGTTCCAACGAAAGTAAGGTGCTCCTGTAAGAGATTATTTGATGAAAACCTGGCATGAAATAGGCAAGCTCTCTTGGGGTAAATTGTTTTGAAACATGAATGCTGAGATAGCAAGGACTGTAGCATAAAATTTCACCATTCTTGGTAAAGGCTAATGGTTGTCCAGCATGAAGTCCAAACTCATAAGTCCAACTCGATGACGGATATGGTTCCTCGAGCGCTTTCGTCTCATTGCCATTATTCCTCTTTTTATATCGCCATACGTTATAAGTTGTTTCTTCGTCGCCAAAATGGTAATGGCTCTCAATACAGAACAAATACCCACCTAAAACCCTAATTTCAACAGGACACCATTCATTGCCAAGCGAAGCAGCAGGCTTTGGAAGCTGTTCACCAAAGTTTTCACTAACCAAATCTAAGACCACTATCATCCCTCCTCCATCTTGCCACCAATAAAGAACTCCATTCAAAAACTCACCTGGTCTGGTGAAAGTACTGTAATCTCCGTCGTAGATAAGGTTAACTGTACAATCAAACGTTGCAACATTTCTCCATCCATGGCCACTACCAAGTGTACATACCATAGCCTCTAAATAGTAGGGGTCTTTATACAATGCGACAACTTTGTATTCATCGGTCGAAGGAAGGTAACCAAATCCGCTAGACCAATAGCTATACTGACCAGAGCTAGTCTTAGGTTTAGGAAGAATTACGCACTCTTTGGTCAAGGGGTTACAAATACAAAATCTATTTTCCCGAATATCACAAAGACATATCAAACCATTAAACGAACCGACAAACACAATAAATGAAGAATCATTCTCAAATGGAGCAGTTAATTTGATCCTTCTGATTTCAATTCGATCAATGGGTGTCTGGTAATTCTCAATATATTCAAAATAGTAAATATTTTTATCACTGTTCGAAGCCAAGGAAAGAAAACTTAACTTACAAGGATCAGCACAATGATTAAGACGATTTGAATGCATCCGAGAGAACCATGGATGTTGAATGAGATGTCTCCATGTTTTGGATACCAATTTGCATTCTAAAACTGATTCAGTTGGTAAGCGGGTGATAATGTCTAATGTAATATCAAATGGAAGATTTGTTAAAATTCTCCATGGAAACCATGAAGAGGCTGGGGATCAACGTAGGAGACTCTTTCTACTTTTAAAACCCTAACTTGGGATTTAAAAAATTCCGCATTTATCAAAACCGTATATAGTGGAAATTGTGGAATGGATCCATCAGCAACCGGAATTGGAATTGATAAAAACCGGCCCGTTGAATACCCCACTAGAGATAATGCTCCATCTACAGTTAAGCCGCTGACAGGCCGACAGGATTCTTTACCGGGAAAATCATTCGTTGATGGCAGTGAAACATTTCTTGGTCAAGCGAGTGGCGGGGACAAAATATTGCTTGATATTGGATCATCATCAGTTGTAAAGCAATTGTCCACTGGAAGCCTTTAACATAGCATATCATAACATAGCCTTTAACATAGCATATCATAATAATCATCTTTCTGTCTCTGTCCCTTCAATGAAGAGCTCCATTCGAAAATATACCAGGTTGGTAGAAGCATTGTCAAATTCAAGAATGAATTCTCCAATGTCTCCCCAACCATTGCCACTCCTGAGTGTGTACACCATGACATATACAAAATTAGGTTTTTCCTGACAAACTAGGACAACTTTGTACTCATCGGTTGAAGGCAGGTAACCAAATCTAGTCCACCTATATTTATACTGACCATACTTTCTCATTGGGTCAGGAAGAATAACGTACTCTTTTGTCATGAGGTTACAAATGCAACTTATCTCTTTCGGACCCTTAGGACATGTCAAACCATTAAACGAACCAACCAATGTATGACACTTAAATGGAGGTGTTAGACTCTTTCGGATTTTATTGATTGGTGTCTCATGAAGCTCAATATATTCGAAATAATAAAGTTGTTGATTCTTGTCAGCCAAGGCGATAAAACTCATCTACCCTGAATCAGCGATTTATGCGCATGTTGATTAAGATTTCTCCATGATTTGGATGCGGACTTGCAATCTAGAATTGTTTCATCGGGTAAACGACTGAAAATATCCATATAATCTCTGCCAGAAGAATAGTTGCTTTAGAAAACATGGAATATATATAGAGTTGGATCCCTTAGAACATAATCCTTTATACGGCTGACGGAAAAAGTAAAAAAAAAAAAAAACAGTTACTCCATTAGGCTAATTAAGATGCCAAACATAGTGCATCCAATTTTGTCAGATACAGAGACATCGATTCCCAGAAATTCTACTGCTACTACCAAATGCACAATTTTATGGGCAAACTCATACATATCAAAATCCTTGCTGCTAACCAATTCATTATCCTATATCATGGCAGTAATGGCATCATAGTAATGTTATCAATTAGAGTAAAATTAGAGCCATAATTTGTGAGTTTAACTGTTTTTCCTGTTAAAAATGAAAAATATGTTAGAAAAAGCACCAAGAAGGTGCAAACCAAATACAAAAGCACCAAGACAAAAGCAACAAACAATCAACACAGTGCCCTCTCTTCCATACATTTTAAAATTTGTCGAAACACCCTTATGGAAAACACAATATTTGTGGTCAGGAAACATTAAGCAATGAGGTCTAATGTCTGAGTTAGAAGCTTGCAGTGTAGAATAAGAAAGGTTTGAAATGTTATTATAACTAGACGCTACTACTGTAAAGCCAGTCTTACGTACCTGGTTACCAATTTCGACAATCTTCTTTTCCAAGTAGCAAAATACAGAACTAATTAACAAATAAAACTAGTTTATTCCCATGAACAGAAATAAAAAAAAACACAGTTGATGATATGAATCGAAGCAACAGTAGCAGGTTACCATTATATATACTCATTACGATATGGTCAAATAGCATAACGTATATGGAAAAGTTCCTTGTTAAGAACATTGCTCCGGTTTCTCGAGACTACCAGTATTAAGTATGAGATCTAGGAATCGCATCCTCCTGCAACTGCTTCATCGGCTGGCTCGTCCTGACTTTTAGCTAGCCTCCTCAGTTTTTTTTGATCAAAAGAGAGAATGTGAGTTGCAATAGAATATACAGAGTTGCTACCAGTGGTAGATGAATGGAAAAAACAAAAGAAAACTACAGATTACATAAAGAACACTACACTACATATTACATGAAGATGGCGTCCCAAGAACTAAGCACTGTACTTGAAAAGCTCAGGTGAACTGGATGCCCTGCTGCTGCTGCCCAAGCCAGTATTGATGACTTAGTTTCGTGGATGCACTGTACTCAAGTTTATCTGAATCCATTATCTTAATGCCATTTTCTCCTAACTGTTTCAGTGAAAGTAGAGTGTTCTTGTGAGGGAACACATTATAAATTTCTTCCTTGAATACTCTAAGTCTTTCCGAGGTTGAAGCTTTAGGGTTGTAAATACTGATATAATTGGAACTGTAGCTTAAAACACTGCCACTCTTCGTAAAGGAAAACAGTTGTTGTTCATCGGCAAGTCTAATAAACTCTTTAGTCCAAACCGATGACTGGTATTGTTCCTCTTTTACTTGTATGTCATTATCATCATTCATCTTCTTGTATAGCCACATGTCATAAGAGAATCGTCCATTGATATTGTCATAATATCTCACGTTACAGAACAAAGCCCCGCCTAAAACCCCAATTTTATCAATAATCCAAGGACTAATTGAGGGGGAAGCAAGTGGCGGTGAAAGCTGTTCACCAAAATTTTCAGCCGCCAAATCGAAGACCATAATCATTGCTCTATTGGGGTGTCTCCAATAAAGAGCTCCATTCAGAAAAAAACCTCGACCTGGTATCTCCCCGTAACTATTCAAATCAAACTTTCCAACATTTCTCCATCCATTTCCACTACCAAGTGTAAACCGTGGCCTCTACTGAGCTGGATCCTTTATATAATGCGACAACTTTGTACTCCTTCGTTGAAGGAAGGTAACCAAAACCACACGCCCAATAATTGTACTGACCTAAGTCTATCGTAGGTTGAGGAAGAACGACATACTCTTTCGTCATGGGGTTAGAAATACAAAATCTATCTTTCAGATCACAAACACATATTAAACCATTAAACGACCCTACATAGATATAATCATAGTACTTAAACGGAGGTGTTATATTGATCCTCCTAATTCTTTCTATGGGTGTCTCATGATTCTCAATATATTCAAAACTGTAACAATGTTCATTCCTAGCCAAGGCAATAAAACTCAAACCTGAATCCGCCGCAGAACGATTGTGGCGATTCATGTGCATGTTAGAGAACGATGTGTGCTGAATAAGATTTCTCCATCTTTTGGATGCCGAGCTGCAATCTAGAGTTGATTCAGCGGGTAAACGAGTGAAAATATCCGTCATAATCTCGGCCGGTATAGTGTTGATATTATCCATCAGAAACCCTTTTTGTTGAAGAAAGCAGGACATGAATATTGTATATATAATTTGAGTAGAAATTGCCGGCCTCACATTGAAAGTTAGCAAAAACTTGAATTTTAGAGCTCCTGCCCCCGACCAATAGAAATCGAGGGTTTTGAGATTTTTTCGGTATACAATTCGTGAGCTCGAAAGGGAAACCCTAATCTCCAATTCTGCTGCCGAGTTCTCTGCCTATTCTTCTTCATTTTTACAGCACAAAGAAACACACGCCTGCTGCCCTTTTTCTTCTTCCTTTTCTTCTTCTTCTTAGGTTTTTACAACAACATCCAAACCTGCTTTATATTCTTTTTGGCTTTCTTCTTTGTTTTCTTTTCAGGAACAGATTTCCGTTTGGATTCTTTCTTTTTGCGTCTGAAATTGTATCTACTAGAACTACAAAATCGGGGAAGGAAACAATGAAGCTACTTCACTTTCAAATTTCTAGTTTCTACTCAGCAGAAAATTCTAGCTACTGCCAAACGTCAGGTATGAATGATCTTGTACTTTTAGAAGAAATTAGTACATTAGTGGTTTTTATTGCGCAGAAGTGTGACCTCAAAGATGAAGGAAAATAGGAAATAAAAATCTGTTGGGATCTCTGAAAAAGTGTCAGAAGTTATTAAGAATGGAGAAACTGTGCAGTCTTTGGGTAAAGCTTTCAGAGAAGTATTTCATAAACCGTAAAAACCAAAAGAGGTTAGAATTTCAGTTACAGGCTTGTAGGAGCTTAAAGGCCATGTTGAGGTTAAAAGCACAAGCAGTACTGCTAATTTGTATCTATTTCTCTTTGAAGATCTAGAAGAGTTTGCAAAAGCTGTGGACGGAAAATTCAGTCCCTACAGGGGAGCAAACTGATAGAATGAGGGATAGTGATTTAAACTTTTCAAAGCACCCATTTTGGCTGAAATTTCAGTTGCAAAGATTGTTTTGCTGATAAAATGTATATGGCTAGGAAAATAGCTAAGGATGCTGGTGAAGCTCTAAAAATTATCGGTAAAAAGCTTCAGTGATGTTGATATGGATAAACGATTAACTAGGAGGGTGGATATAATTTTAGAAGACTTTCAAATTATAATTTTCATGTAGGTCTATATTATGTGGGTCTTCCACCAAGAACTTGCAAAAACTATATGAGTATGATGCATGGAGAAGATGGTGGTTGTAGAGATGTAGAGGATCAGGAAGCATTTTAACTGAGATGGGGGCTAGGGAAGAATCCAGCGCATTCAAGTCTTTAAAACAAAATGAAGCAAAGAAAGACAAAAGTGGTGGAGTCCTCAAATGAGTTTTCTAGCCTGATTGCAAGGTGCAAGGAAGTAAGAAAACTCCACGACTGGACATCAGCTGGGTGGATCTTAAGTTTAAGGCCAATTAGGTGTAGTGATAATAGAGCAGGTACCCAACTCAGTGGAGAAAGGATCTGATTTGCACAAAAGAAAGCAGTTGTAGAAGAGGAAGACACTGACTCGTAGGGTGTATTTAAGAAAATAAAGAACCAAAAGGAAAAGGATAAAATGTTGAGAAACTTCTAAAATGAAGGCATCAGCTACAGGTTGGGCTTTGCTTTTGGCTAATCACATTGAGTTTAGCAAGGCTAAAGCAAAAGAGAATAATGTTCATGGGGAGCAAGCTGCTCCTGTGTCTCCTGGATGTGTTCCTGAATAAATGGCTGAAGCAGTACTAAATGATGAGATTGTGGTATCTGGTAAAGGATTTAAGAACGGAGGATGACAGCTCAAGTACCTAAGGATCTAGCATGGTCAGTTTTCATTCTTGCTTTCTCAATTTAATTAGTTTTTTGCAGTCTGATGTGCCTTATTTCTGAAGTTTTAGCTTCGATATTTACAATTTTTATACTGCTAGGCTCAGCAGTCCTCAGTCTTTTAGCTGGTATTTTTTGTTTGTTGTGTTGTGTACTGTCTTGTTTGCTTTCAAAAATGAAGAACTGTCCTTGTTAAATCCGATAAAATGGTTTTGGATAAGTTAGAAACAACCCAAAGGGGTTTTGGTGGAACAAAATGACCATAGAAGAGCTATTTACACAAAATCCTGGAAAAGTATTTGCACTTCTAAAGCCAGGCTGGGCTAGACATTAGGAATCCACACTCTTTAGCAAGTCTTTACTTGCTAGATTGGCTTGGAGGTTGGTTAAAATAAAAATCAACCTTTGGCTCAAGCCTAAAAAGGAAATTTTTCCTAGGGATCATATTTTTCACAAGCATGGGAAAAAAAATGCTTTGTGGATTTGGTCAATATTTGTAAGGCGCTGAATGTTATCAACCATTTTAGTACTTGCGCAATATTTGGACCAGGATGGCAGGTTAGAGTATTTGTGAAGAGTTGTCGTGTCAACCCAGACCTTTAGCAAAATGAGTTCAATTGAAAAATCTCTAAGTTCCAATATAGACATACTTGTTTTATGAACTTTGCTATTATTGATTTGCAGTTCGAAAGAACCCTCTAAATTCCAATATAGACATACTTGTTTTATGAACTTTGCTATTATTGATTTGCAGTTCGAAAGAAACTCGGCATGACTTAATTGAATTACGCTTGCTAAGAGGAGTTAACAGTAGCTTCTGATCACCCTGAGCTTTTATTAGTAGTATGTAATTACAGATTAGATATAAAAGAGTATTGTAACAAAAAAAAAAAAACTAGCTTCTGATCACCTCTTGTTTGATCATGAAACTTTTAGGATTTTTTTTTCTATTTTCATTACTAATACAGATGAGGATGTCAGTTGTTTGACCGGTACTAACCAGGTGAATTTACCACCAAACTGCTAATGCTTTCATTACTGGTGAAAGCAGAAGGAGGAAACACAAATTCTGGAAAAAACTATGGAGAATTAAATCAATCTCAAGAGTCAATTTGTATTTTTAGAAACTACTTTCTGATGTGCTCTTGTGCTAAGCTAGCTGCCTACTCTAAACAATTTATTGTTTTTTTTTTTTTTTGCAATTCTGGCAGTGATGAAGGTAGTAGGCAGATTAAGCCGTATCTCACTTCAACCAATTAGTCAGGTTTGAAAACCTAGCAAAGTGGAGCATTCACTATCCTGGTGATGGTAGACAGCAGCTAAAAGAAAGGCCTATCGTTAGTCATAACTGTTCTGTAACTCTGAATGATACTAATGTTATGTTAATGCTTCGTATAAACTTGGATCTGGTGAGTTTAGAATTGGAGTTATCCAATTTATAAATGAGCGAGCGCACTGTTAACATTTACTTGACTTCAGGATACACCACAACCCCAGATGTAATGATTTTTTCGTGACTGGAATTTTTGTGATGTGCAAAAAAAAATTCAAGGGGGTGGGTTGTTCGTGGATGTGCAATAATTTTTTTTTTTTTTTAATAAGATGTGAAATCAGTTTTTGTTTTTTTGATAGTATCACATATCCTTAGTACCAAGAAATCTAAAGTAGTAGCGTCATTAGGAGAAACAACAGATGGTGTATATAGAAAGGGCTTGCTCCTTAACTCTCTAAAGATGGAAATCTACCTTCTTTGTTTCTGTCGGGGAAAGAATGCCGCAATCTTCAACTTGTTTTGCTCGGTTATGCGGTGATCTTCAACTGAGACAATAGATTAGAATTTAACCTAAAGATTGATCAGAGTGTAAACTGATAGCAAACATATTGCTTCCTTCGTCAATGATACTTTTATTCCTACAAAATTAGGCGTCTTAGCAAAGGATGAATATTCTAATTTCAAATGAAAATGAAAGGCAAATAGTTAGCCATAATAACCAACTTGGACACCATATTCAACCTTAGCATTAGCAGTACTGAAAATTTATAGTATCACGACTTATTCATAGTGGATGCTTCAATTAATCATAATTGCATTAAAAAGTTCAATATATTAATCGAGTGTGCATGGATTAATAGTTAGTTAAGCCGACTTAACCTTTGATTCTTAAAACTAGTTTACCAATTATGCACATACAATTTACGGGGTATGAGTGCGCGCTTTCCAAGCAAGTGACAAGGTAATATCTTAACACATTCCCTGCCACTCCTTTACGTTTTTGTGATTTAATGTTGTCATCGATCAGCTAAGTCGTAATTGTTGTGTATAAGTTGGAGTATCAAGATGAACGAGTTTTTTCAAATCGACAAGTGGAGGGGATTTTTGATTCTTGAAAATCATTAAGGAGATATCAAGATAATCTAGATAAGTAACAGAAGATAAATTACTGGTTAGCGAAGTTCTTGATGGATTGTAGGCAACAGAAGCATCATAATCAAATTATTTAATATAATTATCAAGTTCTTCTATATTTCTAAAGTCAATGGAAATGATTCTAGTCGAGGTTTTGTTTTCTGGAATGAAGCCATTCTGGGAAAACGAAATAAATGTTGATTTCATTTCAACTAATTAGTTGCAACAAGTTTAATCCACTTAGTCCGACCCGTGTCGTCAATTGTAAAGATCAAGACCTGATTTAGCCATAGTTCTTTTTAGTAGGAATTACTATTTAGTCCAATTTTTCATGACCCAGTTAATGGTTAGTCCACCCATGAAAAACATTTACTCGTTAGTCCAATTATTTACTCGTTAGTCCAATTATTTACTCGCTAGTCCAAAAACTTTGTGGAGATTATAAAGTGTGTTTTCTAAATGCCTAAAACACCCTTACGGATCTAATTAGTATCAACACATGGAAATATTACTAGTAATATGTTACTACATATTAGTAGTATCAATATGGTCATACTACATACCAATATGTACTATATTAATAGTAAAAAAAAATATATTACCCGTAAATTAAGTAACTACTCTACTGTACTAGTAGTAAACTAGTAGTAATTAGTACTATACTAGTAACATATTAATATGTAATATCAATATATATAACATACTACATACTAATATGACACTACATATTAATATTTAGTGTCAATATATAACATACTACATATTAATATGTAGTATCAATATTAATATATAATATCAATATATAACATACTACATACTAATATGACACTACATATTAATATGTAGTATATTAATACTACATTAATATGTAGTATCAATATATATATATTAATATAACATATAACATATATTAATATAACATATATTAATATGTAGTATCAATATATAACATATGTTACTACATACTACATATTAATACTAGTATACTACTAGTTACTAGTATTAATACGAGTATGTTACTACATACTACATTTGTTCTATATATGTTACTACATATTTTACTACATACTACATATTAATACTAGTATACTACTAGTTACTAGTATACTAGTAAACTAGTATACTACTAGTTACTAGTATACTAGTAAACTAGTATTAATACTAGTATATATGTTACTAGTATTAATATGTAGTAGGAAACAAAAGCAAATTATTTAATATAATTATCAAGTTCTTTATTTCTAAAGTCAATGGAAATGATTCGAGTCGAGGTTTTTGTTTTCTGGAATGAAGCCATTCTGGGAAAACCAAATAAATGTTTATTTCATTTCAACTAATTAGTTGCAACAAGTTTAATCCACTCAGTCCGACCCGTGTCGTCAATCGTAAACATTAAGACCTGATTTAGCCATAGTTATTTTTACCTACTAAAAGATGATTTGCTATTCTAGTGAATTCATTAACTTCGTACATATTAAATCTTGGCTGTTCTCCATTACACATTTTTCATCAAATTTATGAGCAAAACAGAGAGACATTATCATCAAATTCACGTTCTTGTTTCTTCCTCTTATCTTCTGTTTTAAGGTGAAATCTTTTCTGTTTTGAAGTACTGCTTGTTTCTTCTTAAGGCAAAATCTCCATTCTTGTTTTGGTACTGATTGTAGAGGTCAAATACATTGTCATCAAGTTCCGATTAGCGTTTGTATTTTGGTCGTTTCAGCTGAATTTTCTTCTTCTCATCCTCTGTTTACACGGATTAATCACATATTTTGAGTAAGTTCTGATTCTCCCACCATTTTCTTTCTTTTTCTTTGTTAATAATTTTCATCACAGAGATTATTTCTTATTTCAAGTGTTTGTTTAAGCTATTAGATGTAAAATCATTTTTTATATATATCTCACTTGTTTGTTTTTGATGCATGTTTTTGCTTCAATTTGGGTTTTATGTTCATAGTAGTATTGGATCGTTTTATCACTGCAATTTGAGATCCGGAATTTTCCCTTTTGAGAAAGTTTTATCAGTAAAATTTGAGATCTGGACTTTTCGCTTTGGATTATCATGGTAGAAGTAGAAAGTTATTAATTAGTCTCAATACAGCTCAAATTAACTTGTTTTTTTTGTGTGCAGGATATGAAGACTTGTTCTTTCACCTTATCGGCCATAGTGATCCTATGCCTGAGTAGTGCAGCTGTGGGTTCTCGCTATGGACCGTTTTCTCCAGACGAGTCCAAGGTAATTTCAATTTGATGTTGATAAAAAAAATAAAAAAACAATTAGAACAGATATATAAATTAATTCAAATCATTAAAGTAAATTAAAAGGGGGCGTTTTGATTTACCGAATAAACGTACTAAAATTATTACCACATACTAGTAATCTAATATGGTCATACTACATATCAATATGTACTATATTAATAGTAAAAAAAAATATGTTACTCGTAAATTAAGTAACTACTCTACTATACTAGTAGTAACATGTGTACTAGTAGACTAGTAAACTACTAGTTTACTAGTATACTATTAGTAACTAGTACTATACCAGTATACTAGTAGTAAACTAGTAGTAATTAGTACTATACTAGTAACATATTAATATGTAATATCAATATATATATAACATACTATATACTAATATGACACTACATATTAATATGTTGTATCAATATTAATATATAATTATCAAATATATAACATACTACATACTAATATGACACTATATATTAATATGTAGTATATTAATACTACATTAATATGGAGTATAACATATATTAATATACATTAATATAACATATAACATATAACATATATTAATATAACCTATATAACATATATTAATATATTAATATGTAGTATCAATATATAACATATGTTACTATATACTACATTTGTTTTATATATATGTTACTACATACTACATATTAATACTAGTATACTACTAGTTACTAGTATTAATACTAGTATGTTACTACATACTACATTTGTTCTATATATGTTACTACATATTTTACTACATACTACATATTAATACTAGTACTACTAGTTACTAATATACTAGTAAACTAGTATTAATACTAGTATATATGTTGCTACATATTACATATGTTGCTAATAACATACATAGTATATTATATGTTAGGGTTAGTAGAGTAATTTTAGTCTTTTCAAATATTTTTTGGACTAAGGAGTAAATGTTGTTTCCATTTGACTAGCCACTAAACCGGGTCGGAGTTTAGTGGACTAAACAGAAATCTCTCTTCTTTTTACCTACTAAAAGATGATTTGCTATTCTAGTGAATTCATTAACTTCGTCCACATTCAATTCTTCTTGTTCTCCATTACACATTTTCATCAAATTTATGAGCGAAACAGAGAGACATTATCATCAAATTCACATTCTTGTTTCTTCCTCTTATCCTCTGTTTGAAGGTGAAATCTTCTCTGTTTTGAAGCACTACTTGTTTCTTCCTAAGGCAAAATCTCCTTTCTTGTTTCGGTACTGGTTTTAGAGGTCAAATAAATTGTCATCAAGTTTGGATTAGCGTTTACACGGATTAATCACATATTTTGAGTAAGTAAGTTTTGTCTTAGATTTCTAGATTTATATATGGAATAGTCTCACAATAGTGTAGACGCGTATCTTTTCATTAGGTATTTATATGAATACAAATACCTGAGAATATCTCAAAGAATCATTCCTAATCTAAACAACTTATGACGAAATACGGAAAGTTACAACTAGATACAACAACAATGAGTGCACAAGACTCGGACTTTGCTGAAGACTTGGCGTTATTCAAAGGTGACTGACACTTGGTTGTTGTGCCACTTTGCTGTGGCACATTGTATGTACACGTCCAATATTCTCGATTCTCATTTTCTTTCTTTTTGCTTTGTTAGTAATCTTCTTCATCACAAGATTATTTCTTATTTCAAGTGTTTGTTAAGCTATTAGATGTAAAATCAATTTTTATATATATTTCACTTGTTTGTTTTTGATTCGATTTGGGTTTTATGTTCATAGTACTATTGGATCGTTTTTATCACTACAATTTGAGATCTGGACTTTTCGCTTTGGATTATCATAGCCAACTAAAAAATTATTAGTTGGTTTCAATACAAACTCAAATTAACTTATGTTAGTATCTCTTTTTATGCTGTTTAGGTACCTATTAATGACTTGAATGCGTACTATTGGTGTTTGTTGGCTCCTTATCACATTTTTCTTAGAGAATTTGTTTCAAGGTAATAGAATTTTCTACACCTAAATCACTACACTGCTATCTCATTGATTTTAATCACTACACCGCTATCCGATGGATTTCCCATGTTTTAAGACGGACTCGAAAACCGAGAGACATTGTTTCTACTTATTCAAATTTTGGTATAGAAATGGGTACCTATAAAAGATGAACCATTGTGAGTAAAATAGTGTCGTTGAAGATCGGGTTCACGTGTCTTTATTCGGCTTTTAGTTTCACCTAAAGTGGATTCAACCAAAGATCTACTTTGCATCCTCGGATTACCTTGAGATATCAAAATATCGTGCATTACTTACCGTTTAACAGACGGATGATAGGAAAATGGTCATTCTTCGATCTATACTTGGATAAAAATTCATAATGCTTCGTTTTTTTGTGCAGGATATGAAGACTACTTCTTTGACCTTGTCGGCCATAATGATTCTATGTGTGAGTACTGCGGCATTCGGTGCACGATATGGACCATTATCTCCTGACGTATCCGATGTAATTCGTGAAAGTACCACTTTTCTTAAAACAGAGGAAACACATTGTTTTGTATTTGCAATAGAAAGTAATTTGATGCATAAACCAGCTTGAGGTATGATTACATAGGGATTCCTTCTAATCAAAAATTGAGGTATGATTTCTTAATTTTATTACAGTTGGATCATGTTCTAAACTTGTATTTTATATAATTCTTATATACGAGTTTGTTTTTAGTTAGGGCAGCCCGTCAGACTGCAAAACCCTTGTTTGTTTATTAGTGTTTCTGAAATAATCAATTCGTAAAAATTATAAGAGCATCTCTGACATCTCTGAGCCTTGTCAATTGTAATTACATCTGTAGATTGTGTTGTTCATAATAGGATGAAAAGCAATAATTAAACTCGCTCTATTGGATTAATCGTAGTTGTCAAAGTTGAACTCTTACATTATCCTAAGTGTTTTTTTTTTTTTTGTCATTTACACTTTCTTTAATTTTGCGCTAAAGCATCGAGCATCCGAATATCAAACCAATCTTCAAAAGTGACGAAGAGGATTGGGAGGAAGGTGAGGATGGGCGCGAGGTAGTATGTGTGTAACCCATGGTTAAATTTTTGGCATGGGATGAGCTTTGGATTCGCCAAGACATGTGTGATAAATAGTATATGGTTGAGCTTATGAGCAATATAAGTATCCAGTTTGTATCAACATGAGAGCACACCTCTTAGGACGCCATGCGGGTTCTCTCTCTATCTTTAACTCTCCTTCAGTATTTTATGATTCTGAATTGAATGAAATCTTGCTATATGTCTCCCTCGACAGATTTTTTTTTGAAGAAGTTTAAGATTGATAACAGAGTGCGAAAAAGGCACAAGAAAGCAACAATCCTCAGACTTAAAACTCCCGAAGAGCAAGAGCTACAACAGGGCGAGATCGGAAAAAACGAACAAAAGATTACGTATTATGAAAGTTGTATACTTTCCCATCCCATCCCTTGTATACTTTCTCATCCCATCTCGCTACAAAACAAACAAAAGAATAATCCCTTGAAATTTTGCAAGGGAGCCCCCATTGATATAAGAAAGCTTTAACAAATGATGATCTCGGCCACGGTTGGTCCTTGTTGTGGAAGGTTCTTCTATTCTGTTCCACCCACAACGCCCACCACACCGCGTAAGGGAGGTAATTCCATATGAAGTTATGCATGTCATTTGGTAATATTTTCTGGTTGGTCAATGTTCTCCCTCGACAGATACTATCCAGTTTCTTAATTGATGAAATCTTGCTATATGTACCCTCTACACACTAGTATATACTAGATAGTTTAGAGTCTAGTACTGCCTTAATTCTAGGGCTAGCCCGACTAGTAAGTTTATAATTTATTGGATATGATTTCTCAAACTTAGACCAATCTTGTGTGGTGAACATTGAGTCGATTAATCGATATAAACCTCCTCATTTACTTATTATTGTATTTTTCGATCACATCTTCCTTGGGACCTTGACTCGATCCGAGTACACATACAAAAGTTGTAATTTTTATGGATTAACCATAAAAGTCAATTCTTCAACCACGTCCATTCAAATGTTCACTCCAAGCTTTTCAAATTTCTGATAACTAGAGCTTATTGCTTCAATCCCAACAACAATAGTTCTAGGCTTCGTAGTTACGTTTTCGTAGTTATGGTTCAATCCCAACAACAAATATTGAACCATAAGCAGAAAATCTTTTATTGTATCTACATCATCATTGCATGGGAGGATAGAACATTCATGGACACAAGGCTACCATTAACACCCACAAGATTTGGAGTAACCTCATCCTGATTACCACCTCCCCCATCGTAGCATGTATTTTGTGGTCTTTTATAGAATGAGAACCCAAAAGGCACAAGTAAATGAATGGGTTTGAAATTCGGGGGTCGAGTTATGTAGAGGTGATTAGGGAACATGAAGGTAACATTAATAAGATCAGTTTGTTCGTGTAACAAGATGATTGTTCCATTTTAATTGGCGGTCAAACCCCGAGGCGTTCTCTCACCAGAAAATCATTTTTGGATTGATCTATATTTGATATGTGTGTAATATTTGGCGCTTTTGAATCATATACCGGGTGTCGGTTTCATACATGATACTTTTTTTCTCTCGACCGTATGTAGGATGGTACCGTATCTTTGACTTTTACATAATAGTCTTTTTATGTTATTTGATACACTAACTTTTTATGTTATTTGATACACTACTATGCATGTTTCAATTTTTGTGAAGAAACTTGTTACGAAGCTTTAACTGTCGTGGGTGCGCAAATTTGAAAATCTATTTCATGGCTTTCAATCACCATTTTGTTTCCCGGACCCATTAGGCCACCAAATGAGTGGCATATTCCTCACTCTTTTAATGTTCCTCGACTACCGATGCAACCACCGTGTCAATAAATCATTAAAGTTGGAAAAGAGCCAATGAAGTAAATCACAATTCAATGTCACATTATCGACTTGTATAGAGAACTTTAAAACTCACATTGCTGGGATGGAACCAGAATTTATGTTTGGATGGGCTAATTTTTTTCTCGAACTCTCCGAACTTAATTCATCTCAACTCCCGAGAATGACAATACTTAAAGCGAGTATGGGTATGCCACACGATCTCTTTTCCTTGGAGCACAAAGCTTGGAATCAATTTTTTTCAGCTTATAACTAATATAAGGGACGAATACCTTGCGTATCGAAAATAATAATCCTCAGTATTTAGCGGCCGAAGGCCGCCCAATTTTTTTCTAGTTTCAAAGGTTATTATAGGGATGCAAAAATATTTGGAGTTTGTACATATACACATAATAAGTCATGACATATTGTATTTTTGTCTCATGACATATTGTAGTCACTTCATAGAAGAAAAATGAATTTTTGGACAAACACTTGTTTTTTTTTTCTTTTTTTAAAGGTGGACAAACGCTTGCTTAGTTAAGGACAAGACACCCCCATTTGACAGTTTTATTTTATCAAACTGACATGTAACAAGTGAGCCCATTCAATACCTTAGTTTAAGAAACATCATGAATACTTGTTTTTCCCTATAGCCTTTGAACGGTTGAGATGCTATTCAAAAATTAATCCATGTGGGACCGCGTTCTAAAATCTTCTGATTTCTTCCACCAGAAATCATATCTTAACAATTAATGGGCTAATTAAAATTTACACTGGGCTAAATTTTACAAATGTTAAAAATTACACTAACAAAACATCTTTTTAGAAATTTTGGGGGTGGGTCAAGATGGGTAAGCCACCCCAAATACCGTCCCTGAAAAAAGCTATTACTTTGGGTCTCACAGCTTTTAATGTTGAGCTTCCTTATCCAATTTTAGTTTTAGAGAACTATATTATGAGGCTTTTGTTGTATAGTTTTCTTCAATTAACTCATTTTGGATGGATCCCTCTCAGTATAGACTCCTATTCTCTCGTGGATACTTATTAGGAAATAGGGCTATTCTTAGCCTAGAATTATAGTTATATTTGGAATACCTTGAGACCCAAGTTGGGTCTTTGTATAAATATCTTGTGTGTTAATGAGAATGGTACGGACTTAACCAAAACTTAACATGGTATCACGAGCTGGTTAAAACCCTAAACCTAAAAATTTTATTTCAAGTTCTACACGATGGGAGAAGATATAACGGAACCATCGGGAACCAAAGGAAAGAATGTAGAATATGATTTGCGTAAGAAGAATCCGGTGTACCATCCGGGATCAAGTGATGGTCCGTGTATTATTATTACTCCAATTGTTTTAAAAGGAACCAATTATGATGAGTGGGCTAGAGCCATTAGAAGATCGTTGATAGCCAAGAGAAAGTTTGGCTTTGTTGATGGCACCATTAAAGAACCCGTGATCCCGATCGGTTGGAAGAATGGATTGCACCAATCAATGCTCGTTTCTTGGATTAGCAACACACTAGAATCTTCAATCGTGATCGACGCTAGGAGATTACGATGATGCAAGTCTTCTCTGGACACACTTAAAGAAAAGATTTTGTGTCGTCGTGGAACACGAATCTGTCAACCGAAAGCTTCTCGAGTGATTGCAAACAAGGAAAACTAAGAGTGTAGCTGTCTATTATGGGAGATTGAACAAAATATGGGATGATCTGGTGACATATATGAAGATACCACATTGCAAGTGTGGTCTTTGCACTGCAATATTGCGACTTCCAGTGAGTACTTTGCGAGAAGAAGATTTTCTTCATTATTTTTTGATCGGTCCTGATACCGTGTACAGATTCAAGATGTGAACAGTTGTTGGCAAGAGAACCTCTACCATCTATTGATGCAGCTTATCAAACTATTGTGAATTCAACGATCACGAACAAGTGATGTAGTATTTTCGAAAGAAGTACAAGACAATGTTATGGCATTTAAAGTTGAACTCGATCGGCGAGCAACCACCAATACATATGATCCTGCCAAGTATTGTAAACACTGTAATAGACAAGGACACTCGATGAGGGTTGTTATTAGCTAATTGGATACCCCGAATGGTGGGGAGATAGACCTCGGAGTGGCAGAGGTTATGGCAAAGGAGGCAGGACAGTGGTAGAGGTAGAGGGTGGTTCTGGTTCCACATACGGCAGAGGTGGTAGAGGACATGGAAGCAACATTCCATTTCGTGCACATAACTTGAATATACCAAAGAGCTCAGCAATCGGGTGGTGTGACATCCGCAGATGGAACGGGTTTGAATGGAGTGACGGCAGCTCAACTTCAACAAGTACTTGAGTTTTTAGGATCAAACAAATCAAAAATTCAACTACAAGGTAAACAACATCGGGCTTCTGGATTATAGATACAGAGCTACGAATCATGTCACATGTAATATAGATGACATGATAGAAGTAAAAGATATTAAGGCATGCTCAGAGGTTTGCTAGATGGAAAGTATGCGAACTCGAAAAAATTGGAACCGTGATTCTTCCCGGTGGTTTGAAACTTAATAATGTGCTTTATGTACCTCGATAACTTGCAACTTAATCTCGGTCATACGGATGATCGATGAGATAGCTTTGTGTTGTGCAATGTACTAACAGTTTATGTCTTATACAGGACCGGTTGACGAGGAAGGTGATTGGAGTGGGTGAGAGACAAGGTGGACTATATATTTTTCGTGGTGTGCCTCCTGTTAAAGTACTTGTTGTTAGTGAGAACTCATATGAGCTATGGCATCAAAGAATGGGACATCCATCGGAGAAAGTTTTACAAAAGCTACCAAATGAGTAGGTTATTTCGAAAGAATAATGATGCTTGTGATATTTTCCCACGAGCAAAACATCGTAGAAGTAGTTTTCCTGTTAGTTTAAGTAAAGCCAGTTGTATATTTGAGTTAGTTCATCTGGATTTATGGGGTCCTTACAAGACACCTTCTTCTTGTGGAGCTCATTATTTTCTGACAATAGTAGATGATTTTTCAAGAGGTGTGTGGATTTATTTAATCAAAAGTAAAACTGAAGTTGAATTGGTATTTCTTAATTTCATTGCTCTTGTGAAACGTCAGTTTGGTAAAGAAATCAAAATTGTTAGAAGTGATAATGGAACAGAATTTAATACATTGCGTGGATATTTTAAGACTAGCGGGATAGTCTTTGAGACATCATGTGTTGGTACGCCCCAACAAAATGGGAGGGTTGAGAGAAAACACCAACATATAATGAATGTGGCAAGAGCCTTGAGATTTCAAGCAAATTTACCAATACGTTTTTGGGGAGAGTGTGCATTAACTGCAAAGATACTTGATTAATCGTACACCAACACCTATTCTTAACAACAAAACTCCATATGAAATTATGTTTGGGAAGTTGCCTCCATATGATCATTTGAAAGTGTTTGGGTGTTTGTGTTATGTGCATAATCAAAGTAGTAAAGGGGATAAGTTTGCAAGCAGAGGAAGGAGATGTGTATTTCTTGGTTATCCTTTTGGTAAAAAGGCATGGCAAGTTTATGATTTAGACACAAAACAATTTTTAGTGTCAAGGGATGTGGAGTTTTATGAACATCAGTTTCCTTATATGACAAGTATTACTAGAAATAACACTGAGATTGTTCCATCAAATAATGATGTTTGTTGGAGTGATGATGAAGATAGAGAAGAAGAACAGTTGTCTAGAGATGTTGTGGAAACTCATCAAGACGAGCCGCAGCAACAAAGCATCGATGAATCATTGTCTCGAGACCGATTGTGAAACTCAAGAACTGCAAGGAAAGGATCAAGAACAACTCGAGGAGAATGGTGCTAATAGCAATGACACAATAAATGAAGGTGTGGTACATAATAATAGTAGTGAGATGAGTAAAGGAAAACGTCGAAAAATTCCTTCTAGCGTACTCAAGGGTTTCGTGACGCACACAAGATTTGAGAAAATAGTCCACCTTCCACTCATCCTACACAATCATCACCCCGGTACACCTTATCCTTTGACATATTATGTTAGTTGTGATCGTTTTTCAGCTTCATAGAAAATATCTTGCAAACTATCACCGCTGAAATGAGCCTAAGAGCTTCAAAGAAGCTATGAAGCATCCAGATGGCAAAAAGCCATGGCGGAAGAAATAAGAGCTTTGGAGGAACAAGGAACATGGGAATTAGAAGAATTACCACCGGTAAGAAGGCACCTTTGGGAAGCAAATGGATTTACACATAAAAACGTGATGAAAATGGAAATTTGGTACGTCTCCAAAGCAAGACTAGTAATATTTGGGAATCATCAAGTTGAAGGATTGGATTACAATGAGACATTTGCACCGGGGCAAAGATGACAATAGTTCGTACTTTTCTAGTCATTGCAAAGAATTAAAATCGGGAAGTGCATCAAATGGATGTGCATAATGCCTTTCTTCATGGAGATTTGGAGGAAGAAGTGTATATGAAGATACCACCGGATTTGCCAAGGGAAATCCTAATATGGTGTGTAGAATGAAGAAATCATTATATGGCCTAAAACAGGCTCTAGGTGTTGGTTTGCAAAATTATCAAAGACTTTGAAGAATTATGGCTTTAAACAATTAAATACTCAGATTATTCTCTCTTTACCATGACAAAGGGGAAGATGCAAAACTTAATGTTTTGGTGTATGTTGATGATTTGATTGTAAAGGAAAATGATCCGTTGCACTTCATAATTTTAAAACATACTTGGGACAATGCTTCAAGATGAAAGATTTGGGGAAGTTGAAATATTTTCTAGGATTGGAGGTGGCTCGTAGTAAACAGGGTTTTCTACATATGTCGAGGAAGTATACATTGGATATTATCATGAAACCGGGTTATTGGGAGCAAAACTTGCAGAGTTTCCAATGGAGACAAATCATCGTCTGGCTTTGTCAAAAGGTAAAATACTAGATGATGTGGAAAAAATATAGAAGATTGGTTGGTCGTTTGATTTATTTGTCGGTCACTAGACCAGATCTTGCTTACTCAAAGTGCATATCTTGTCACAATTTATGCAACAACCAAGAATAGAGCATTGGGAAGCATCTCTTCGTGGGTTAGATATTTGAAGAAGAATCCTGGACAAGGAATTCGCTTGCGCTCGATAGTAGTCTCGCTTTAAAAGGTTGGTGTGACTCAGATTGGGCAAGTTGTCCATTAACTAGACGTTCATTGACAGGATGGTTTGTTCTTCTCGGGTTTTCACCGTGTCTTGGAAGACTAAGAAGCAACATACGTTTCTCGGTCCTCTACCGAGGCGAATATAGATCTATGGCGGCGCTTACATGTGAATTAAAGTGGTTGAAACAATTACTTGGTGATTTAGGAGTTCATCATACACATGGGATGAATCTCTTTGTGATAGTCAATCAAAGATTATATATTGCTCGAATCCAAAGATTTCATGAACGAACAAACCATATAGAAGTGGACCGTCATCTTGTCGAGATGCTATAATAAGGAAGATTATATCACCATCTTACACTCCTACAACAAAGTGCAATTGGCAGATATCTTTACAAAATCCTTGGGGAAAGCCGGCCAGTTTCTTTTGTCCAAGATGGGCATTTGTGACCTCCATGCTCCATCTTGAGGGAGGGTATTAGGAAATAGGGCTATTCTTAGCCTAGAATTATAATTATATTTGGAATACCTTGAGACCCAAGTTGGGTCTTTGTATAAATATCTTGTGTGTTAATGAGAATGGTACGGACTTAACCAAAACTTAACAATACTTCTGCTGAAGCTTTCATTGGATTTTTAATTACCAGGTCAACATGGACAAATGACTTGTCGATCGAAAAGTGGTCTTGTGCGGTACTATGTGGAGAAGCCCTTCTATATATGGTGTGGAAGTCGCACGACAGGTACAAAGTAGAACCACCAAATTAGTTAATCAGGACAGAAATCATTTCATTTTGAGCTCTATATCTCGAAGTAGGTCAAGTTTATATTATCTCGTTTAGTTGTTTGTAGTTTTATCTTTCAAGGCTTTAGCTGCTGCGATGTTCTTGAAGAATGTCTACATAGTGTTCTTTGTTTTCTCAATGGGTTAGAACTTTGACATATTCTTACCTGTTGCACAAACAGTCCTCAATGGCATTTCAATTTGTTGATAATGCTTTGGTGGCGACTTAATTATTCAATCAATCTCAGAACGAAAAGGCAAGATAGGTAATACCAAAGATCATGGAGCATTGGAGCCTCTAAGAATATCACGCCAAGCTTGGATATCTTACACAACCTGGCATGTTCTTCTGCAAATGCATCTCAAGGTTAGATTTTAGAAAAAAATTCGCTTTCATGGAGAAGACGTCGTTATATTGGGATCTACACAGGAAAGAGAAATATTTTCTTCGGTTTATCTAGGTCTACAGACTTGTATGATTCCCTATGTATGTCTTTGTGATTCATCGTGACTCGTAGAATACTAGAAAGTTTGGAGCTTACTGCTGACTTGTTCCCAGGGTTAGCATGAAAAATATATATACGAAGCATGGAACTTAGATGCCTCTATGCAAATCATAAGCTTGAACCCTCCATGTTGCTGCATTGTTCTTTCTAATTATATATTTGGTATAAGTTGTTGCCAAATGAAGACTGGGGTGATTCCATGAGTTACTATTACAACTTGCTTTTTTCTGAATGGATTAGTTTGAATAGTTGGTTTGGCCATAATTATTGGATTAGTTTTAATGGATAATGTAATTGGAGAGCGTCTAACGACTCTAACCTACTTATATCCCTCTGAGCTAAAACCACGTCTTATTGCAAATGCGCAATCCCAATAGACTTTAATTATAGATTAATAGATACTTGCTGATGTGTTTGGTTTTAATAGCCAATTTTAGGAGCCTGAAGGGGTGTTCAGATTAACTTATCGTTTTAAGATAACTCCGCATTCAGTTTAGGCTCAACTTAAAATGATTTGATTTCCTTTGAATCAGTCTTCAGTTCAGTATATATAAGCTCATAAACTCATTCTGATGCGGAAATGTGTACATATGAAATGGCCTAGGTTTTTTTGACATCCAATTGAGCAGTTTCATATAAATCTTACATTGTTTGAATCTTTTGTTTTTTTCTAATCACTTACAACATTTTTCTTTTGGCATCTAAAGCTGTGAGCCTACGAATCTTAGGCAAGCCAATGCCTTCAAAGGTGACGAGGAGGGTCTGGAGTAAGGTAGGTTAGGATGAGCATGGGGTAGTATGTTCGTCACCCGTGGTCAGAACTTTGCATCAGAAGTTTTTGATTTGCTAAGAGAGAACAATCTTGGAATGGGGTGCAGGTTCACTCTCTATCTCCATATCTCCTTCAGTATTTTGTGATTCTTAGTTGGCTAAAATCTGGCTTTATGTCTCCCTGGATAAATAATGACCAGATTATTTTTCAATGTCCTATTTCAATGTTTGTCAGCTTAACTAGTGTACACTAGATAGTTAGGAGCCTAGCAAGGCCTTACATCTAGGGTTAGCCAACTACTTCATTAATCACCTCCTCCAATATGTCGTATATTAATATTGCATCTTTAACTTGTGATGATCCATCCATTGATTTCAAAAAATACAGTAACTTTAGGATAATTTACCAGAAATTGTCAAGAGTTTTGCGCTTGCCGTCAGTCCACCAATCAGTCATGATGGTAACCCCCTCCCAATGTATTTTGAAATCATCAATCCAGTTCCATGTTGCATCTACTCTCTTCTTTGGTATATTGACCCGCGTAAGTCATGATTACTAGGCGGCTTGAAAGTTGCTGGATCAGTATATTGCACTATAGCCCTGCACATCTTTGTATAGCTTTCTGATTTAGCACATATGAATGATATGCCGTTCTCATAGCAATGATTGAACAAGCAACTTCCAGAGCTTTTTTATTCATGGCTGTAGTTAGAGCTTTGGAGTTAATCCACCACCTATTGGAGCTATAAATCCATGCATAGGAGCTTTCTTCTTCACCATAGCACTCGATTTACGTCCAATTTCTTCTACTTCTTCCTCATATATACTGAGGTCAACTTTTTTTTTACCTCTTGTTGCTTCTTTGCTTCGGTTGCAGCAGCTTTTGCAGTCATATATTCATATATCTCATCTTGGACAGAAGTAGAAACTTTCATACACATACGAACCCCCTTGAATGTAAAGCTTATATAATTACCAACTAAGTGGCATTGGAATCGCTCGATACCTCCTCTGACCACATGACCACAGTAGTCACACTTCACAACTTCTAGAAAGTTTATAATTTATTGGATTTCTCAAACTTAGACCAATCCTGTATGGTGAACATTGAGTCAGCGTCAGATATAAACTTCCTCATTTACTTATTATTGTAGTTTTCGATCATGTTTTGCTTGACACGATCCGAGTACACATACAAAACTTGTAGATTTTATCGATTAACCATATAAGTCAACACTTCTACCACGTCCACTCAAATCTTAACTCAATCCCAACAACAATAGTTCTAGCCTTCTATAGTAAGTGTTTGTACCCAAAATTACTTTTGGGCACTAAACACGATGAATGGATAGTTTTGGTGGGTATTATTAGGGTTTGGAGACAGATTGGAAAGCAAATAAAGAGACATAGAGGGATAACGTGGTTCGGCATTGTTTGCCTACGTCCACGGGCGAATCCCCTGAAGAAATGTTTTATTGACTTTTGTATCACAAAGTATCTTTTTCTCTCCTCCCCTTGACTCCTATGCTCTCCCTATTTATACAAGTTCCATATCTAAAATATAAACATAAATTACATTAATCGCTCATTCATGCCTCCATCATCAATTCGCGTATGAAACAATGGAGTTAATTATGCATGTATGAAATGCTGCAATTAGTAGTGCATGGTTGAAATCTACTGCTTTTAGTCTTTGCATGGCCGAAATTTGGCGCTTTAGTACCGCATATGGAAATCGTCGCAATTCAATTCGCATGGTCAATCTGTGGAATTCAGTTCTCAGCATGAAAACGCACATTTATGCTTCCATGATAAATTACATAAATAATGGCTGGCAGACATTGGTGGACATTTGCCGGCGGAATTTACCGCATAGGTAGGGATTGGCTTGATGGTTGACATGCATGCTTCGTGGCCGGGCCAGGTATGGATGGAGGCCGGGTGGCGCATGGTTGGAGACTGGTTGGCGCCGCTAAGAGTTTTTGGTCGGGGATTGGTTAGCGCATTGGCCGCTACAAGACTGAAATTGGCTAGGGGTGCGACTAACTCGAGAAGTTGACCGACGGTTGACTTTGACCATTGATCTTGATCGGACGTTGACTTTGATAGTTGACCAATTTTGACCATTGGACCGGTGCAGTGAGACCATCGGTGGGCTGCCTGGTTGACTGGTTAGTGGGTTTGGATGAGGACCAAAAGATGATTCAAGCATCAATTTGGCCCATTAAATGGTATTTTTACTTATGGTACAAACAGTAAGTTTTCTGAAGAAAAACAAACACTGAACTATAATCTGAAAAAGCTTTTATCGTATCTACATCAACCTTGCAAGGGAGGTTATAACATTCATGACCACAAGATTTACCATTAACACCCACAAGAGTTGACATAACCTCAGCCTGATTACCACCGTCCCCCATCACAGCATGTGATTTGTGATCTTTTATAGAACGAGAACCCGAAAGGCACAAGTAAATGAACTGGTTTGATTAAGGGGCGAGTTATGTAGAGGTGATTAGGGAACATGAAATTTACATTAATAAGATCTGTTTGTTAGTGTAATAGGATGATTGTTCCATTTGAATTGGCAGTCAAACCCCCCCTGAGGCAATTCTCTCCTCTGAAAATCATTTTTGGATTAATCTGTATTTAATATGTGGCGTACTCTTTTGGTGCTTTTGAATCATATACTGGGTGTTGGTTTCATACATGATTTTTTTTTTTCTCGTACTGTTTGTAGGATGGTACTGTATCTTTGGTCACTCTTATATAATATTTTTTATGTTATTCAACACACTAGTATGGATGTTTCAATTTTGGAAGAAACCTGCTATCAAGCTTCAACTGTCGCGGGTGCGCAAATTAGAAAATCTAATTCATGGCTTTCAGTGATCACCATTTTTTTTTTCCAAGACCCATAGGCCACCAAATAAGTGGTATATTCTTGCCACTCTTTGAGAGCTCTGATTCAACCATCTGCAGTAGATCTTAAAATTTGGGAAAAGAGCCAATGAAGTAAATCACAGTTGAATTTCACATTATTAGAGTTTTCTAGAGAACTTCAACTTAGTTGTTACAATGGGTCTCACAGCTTTGGCATTGAGCTGTTATCCTCAAATTTAGTCTCGGAGAACTATATTATGAGGCTTTTGTTGCGTAGTTTTCTTCCAATTAACTCATTTTGGCTGGATCCTATTCTCTGTTGATATTTGTGCTGAAGTTTTCTTTGATTTTAATCACCAGGTCCACATGGACAAATGACTTGTCGACCGAGAAGTGGTCTTGTACGGTACTATGCGGAGAAGCGCTTCTATATATGGTGTGGTAGATGGCCGTAACGTTGATTGTCAGAGATCAGAATGACACAAAATGTATCAATTCTTGTGTTAGCTGAATACATTCTGCTAAAGATTTTTGGTACTGAGAAAAGATGGATGTTGGTGCTGCAAGTGTCAGAAAATGGAGCTGCAATTGCTATCAGGTCAATCATCAAGAGAGGGGATAACTATGCTGAATAATACAGTGATTAGAAGGTCATCATGCAACCTGAAGGATACTGACTTGTTCAACAAGTCCGCAGCAACTCAACCCATGGGAAGTCAGTTTTTATGGTCTACCTAGCAGGAGGAAAACATTGTGTGCTCAACAATCTATCTGTCTCTTTGTAAGAGTTTGTGGGGGTTCCAAGATGGATCACAAGCTAGTTGTGAGAGCTCTGTACGTGGAAGATTATATTACATGAGTAAAATAAATGATTGGTTTACTGAGGATGGAGGATTTTTCTATGCTGCAGCTGGGCCATTGCAGGTCAAAGAAAAGATGAATTACATTTCTGAACTATTATCTAATTGGTAATCACACCTAATGCTTGTCGATGCTTGGCATGTTACAGTCGGGTGCTAGGTTTCATATTTCGATACAAATGGCGTTCTAAGAAAGATAGCAGAAACTGCAATTACTCCCACAAAGACTGATGGGGCTGTTTTGGATGGTCTTCGTAAAAGATTTACAGATTGTAAAAGGAGAGTGAATTAAAGGAGCTTGTGTATTCCGTTGCAAGAGGTGTCAACATGAATCTGAAGATAAGAATTTTGATATTCTGTAGTCTACAACTGTGCAAACAGATCCTTGTAGATCGCCAGCAACACTACAAGCTAATGAAGAGTTTGTGAAGAGTTTGTGAACTTCTGTTCAAAAAGAGTTTGTAGAACTCTATGCAGCAAACACCTCCATTTTTCGCAGATGGCGGGTTTCTATTCTGGACAAATAAACACAAGGAAGTTAATTTCTGAGGAAAGAACTACAACCAGGTCTCATTGTGTTTCACAGGAAGGAGGGCAGTTGATTGTTGGGCCTGGACTGTAATTCGGTGATGCTCAAGTGTCTGTAATGAAAGAACCGTTTTGGGGACCAGCCTTTTTTTTGGGACCATTGTTTTATAAGGCCCATACCCCTACAAATGTTATGGGATGTCCTAAAAATCATGAGATTACCAATTTGCCCATTACCCTAATTAAAATTAACCCTAACCTAATAACTGCTCGTAACTTAATCTAAAACAAAAACCAAAACCTAAAAAAAAAAAAAAAAAAAAAAAACAGTTTTGAGGAGAAAAACTGCTTCTCCTCTTGTTCTTCTCTTCTTCCCCATTTCAACATACGTCTTCACCGATTAATCGCCGATTCATAAAATTTTCATCAAGCCGATTAATCATTCGAATATAAGAATAGTTCTTCGAAAGCAAACCAAAAGACTTCAAGGAGAAGGTCCTCGATTGGGGACATCCAGCAAATCAGCCCGAGTGATTTTCTTTTTCATAAAGAAGTGGAACAACCAAGTGAAGCCATAATCCAAGATAATAGACGCTGCGTGCTTCTCCATTCCGCCATGGGACCGATTCCCGTGTATTTCGCAAACAAAGCCATTACTTTTAATTTGATTTTGATTCGTTTAATTGAATAGAAATCATCAAAATAGGGTTCAAATGGAAGTTATAGTGCATAGTTCGGTTAGGTCGAGTTTCTAAAAAACCCAATTTTGTTAACCGAACTTCTTGAAAGGAAGAACACAAAGAACAATTAGGTTCTCTATGTATCAAAAACTAGGTCACCCAACTGCCGGTTCGGTAGATCGCAAAGAAGCCTAAATTTTTTTCTAACCGAACTTAAATTTTTTTACAACAATTCCTTTTTTCACATGTAACCGAACTCCGCTTATTTTGCCTCGCTAATTTGAGTTTTTATGTAAATCAAACTGTGCTATTGTGTTCGGTTTGTTCGCATAAAATCTAAAACTATTCGAAAGAACGAACTCAAAAAAAATGTAACCGAACTCTTAACAAAGAATCTTGACAAACCGAACTCTTCAAGAGGTTGCAAACATGTTGAGTTCGGTTTGTTTCGACAAATTTTTTGACAAACCGAACTCTTCATTACATTTTACCAATGTTGAGTTCGGTTTGTTCTCAAAAAATCTTTGGTAACCGAACTATACTATGGTCCCCAAAATTAGAGTTGGCACATTTTTCGTGAACTTTTGCTATTAACCAAACCTTACGTCCGAGAACCCTTATGTTGCATCTGATTTAGTGAATCATTTAGCGTTTAATCTAATATCTTTTGTTTTCTTGATTAGTGGAAGAGTCAAAAAATCAAACAAACCTTTACTGGAAGATCTTAGAACTCCCACCCCTCGAGGCAAAGTACATTGTGATGCTGGTCACTGTGGAACCAAAATGTTAAGTATAGAGGTGGGTGGACACGGTGTTGTCGTCCAAGATGGTGTTAATAGAGATAATGTTGACAACGTAATCCAACAAGTTAATGAAGAGATCGTGGAGTTGATGGGCAATGAATAACAACATCAAGGTGGAGAAGGTGAACCCGCTGAAGGAGGAGGAAATGAGGGAAGCCAATGATGGTGTACCAAAATGAAGGAGGAAGAAATGAGGGTGCCAATGATGGTGAACCAGTTAAAGGAAATGAGAGGTGACAATGATAATGGTGAACCCAATGGAGGAGGAGGAAATGAGGGTGACAAAGATAAGGAAGATGGAGATAAGGATGATGGTGGAATCGTAGGAGGACTTGGATGAAGAGGAAGTCGAAGAGGAAGAGGAACAAGTAGAAATAGTGGGAAAGAAACCTAGAAAGACGCCTAAAAAATCCTTGTGCTAGATATTCATACATTCCCGATGACAATTTGTGTTTGCCTCCAAAGAATCCAACTTATGGTACTCCAAGAGATGGAGGGGAGGTAATGATGGGCTACAGAAACTCATGGGCTGCCAAGATCTTTGCGACAAAGGTATGGTTCAATCTTAACCATCAAGATTTCTCATCATTTTATTATATTTTGACATATAATGTTCTTTTATATATATAAGTATATAAGATATGATGTTGCTTTTGTAGGATCATAATAATGTTGTTCGTGTTTTGAAACGCCAAAAGAACAAGATATGGAATATAGAAAATGAGTGTGATGAGGTTTGCTTGGCGGTATTTGACTGTGTACTATGGAACGGGGATACAACATTAGCACCAAAAATTTGATGTTGTCATCAAGTATCGCATTTTCCGAGAGGTCTTATCCCGAGAGACGGATACCTTTCATCTACCTTTTGGTTAGATGGCAATAACCTGATGATTGTTTTAGAATCACAGCCCTACCAATTACGGTGGAACAAGTGTTCGAGATGGCTACGATCCCTCGATGAGTTAGGAAGTTCTTGAAAGCTAGTCGAAAGGTGTCTAGGATGGAGCGATAAAAAGGCACAATGTGAGTTTAGACGAGCTAACAAAGAGACTAAGGAAGGTGATGAGTATAATGAGTTTGAGGCAGACCGCACGTACAAGAAAAAGTTGAAAAAGATCAAGCTTAAACCTTGTTTGATGAGTTTTCGAGGACGAAAGATTTGATGCTCGAGGAAAGTTGGTGATGACAGGGAGAAGGTTAAGTACCATGTGACCGCTTATTTGTTATATCAACTAGGAACCATTTTCTTCCTCGACAGCTTCGTGATGCGTGGTAAATGCTCATTACCTCCGCCTATTGGACCCCGAATGAGGTGAGCAACTACCGTTGGGGCATTGTGGTTCTTTCATTCGTTCAAGAGGAACTTCTGAAGAAAAGCTTCGAGGCTTAAGAGTCTATATTTTGGAGGCTTATACACCCTTGTTCAAAGTACCCCCGTTAAATTATCATTTGTGTGTTTCAATATATAAGTAAATGAATGTGTATTGTTACTAATCATATTACGAATGTATTATTTGTTGCCTCTTCTTATAGGTTTGGGTGTACGACCACTTCCCTAAACTGCAATTGTCTCATTCTCACACTACTTGGCTTATGGGAAGCCTACTGCAAATATGAATTTTGAACTCAGGGGAAAAGAATAAGAAAAAAATGGTGTTGGAGTTGATGGAGACATTAGATAAGTTAACAGTGGAAGATGTGGTTTTCCATCCTTACACCATTCCATCAGATGAAGACGAAGAGGATGTTGTACAATGTACCGTTGAGGGAGATATTGATTTCTCAACCGTTGCGGGTATAATGGACCATTGTTTCATCCTCGAGGTTGTACAATGTATAATCTCGAAGAGTATTAAGACAAGTTTCTTGTGTCCAAAGTGTCCCACAAGTGGAAAACTTCAACTCTCTAAGGTGAAGAAGCAGGGAACTAAGAACACCGAGATGAATTTCTCCCAAATACGATCCCGCTCCATCAAAGTGGACCTCCCAAGAACTTTGGGAAATATCTTGTCTCCACCAAGAGTTACAAGATTAGTTTGATGAGCCAAATGCCGCTCGACGAGGGATATATGGAATGGTTATGAACATTTTTTTCATCCTCGTGTAATAAACACCTGTCCGTAAAGCTCGTGGCCGAGAAAACAAAAGCGAAGGCGTTGGATAAAAAGGCTAAGAAAAATTATGAAGCATACCCTCTCTGCAGGGTGATGAGGCCTTGATCTTGTGGAATTCAAGCAGAAGAAATTTACTCTTATTTTTTGTTTTTCAAAATGTTATGAAGTATTGAAATAATAGTTACTTATGTTTTTGATGAGAATAGTCAAGGCAAGTGGTAAATTGTTGAAGAAAATGATGGCAAAAATCCGGAGGGAGAGCCGATGGATACCTCGAAAAAAATGACTTACAACCAAATAACTAATGTTTTTAATCCCAACCTTGTCAATACAAGCCAAATTATCCAAGATAGATCATGCCGTCAAGAGGAGTCACGGAAGGAAAGGTTCAAGTCGGATGGTTGAACAAAAAAGCAAGAAGATGACACTCTTAGTGACGAAGGACGACCTAAAGCTCCTAAACGCAAGAGCAGAAAAAATTTTCTCTGTAGTGGTCATGGTAAATGAGTGATTTCAACAATTATTAATTTGGTTTCTTATATTTGGAAGACTTTAATTGCGGATTTGGTAGTTTGGTTCCTTATATTTGGAATACTTTTTATGGCTGGGATTTGGTGTTTGGTTCCTTATATTTGGAATACTTTTTTATGGTTGATTTGGTAGTTTGTTTCTTATGTTCGTGGTAAGCCTCCAACATTTAGTGATGTGATTAGTAAATAAATTTATAATTTGGTTTTTAATTTGTGTTCTAAGGGATTACTTTGGCTATTTGTCGGTTAAGTGTTTCATTACATTCAAATTTTTAAGAAATACTAGGTAGTTAAGTAAGAGACTAAATCTCGTAAACAACCAACTCGTATTCTGTTAATCCGTAATGTTTCGAGGAAACCGAACTCCGATGTTTGGTTACTTGCGTAAAGGCATTATAACCGAACTCATAACAAGAAAATTTCAGTGTTACAATGTAATGTCTCGGTTACCTGCATTATTTTGCGTAATCTGAACTCCAAATGTTCGGTTACCTACATAAAGGGGGCAATATGACCGAACTCATAACAAGAAAATTTCAAAAAGTTAGCGGTAATGTTCGGTTACTTGGTATTATTTTGCAATAACCGAACTTGGTGGTCCAAAGTTCGGTTGTTCACGATTTTGCAATCTAACCGAACATTACACCGCAACTTTGAAATTTGATGGTTTGCAATCGTTTCTAAGCTACCATGATTTATGTAACTCCACTCAACCTTGAGTTCGGTATTCTCGATGCATTTGTTATGTAACCAATCCATGTATTTTGAAATTTGAATGACACTAATTTCAAGTAAACGATATTTTATAGCCGTTATACACCCTGGGCTGGTATAAATATGTGTCTCATAGTTAACATTTTGTCTCAAAATCTTCTAAAAATGGCAGCCACTACTCCTAAATTTACTCTAGATGAAGATCTATCTCTTTGCAAAAACTACATACTATACTATCCAAAGAGGGGTGAAGAGCTAAGAATGAATGGTATTATGAGTCAAAGTTATTGGGGAAAATTCATGTAGAAATTCTCAAGCCCGACACAACAAACCCTCATAACCGTGATCAAATAGCCTTATTCATTCGATTCGACAAGATTAGGAGAGCTAGAGTTATGGAATTTATGGATTTATTTCAGACATTGTAAGGCGGACGACTTTAGGGGTGAAGGATTCTCCGAAATCATTTTAACATCAAAAACTAATAGCTTAAGATGGAAGAGAATGATTTCAATACGAATATCATTTTCGCCCCTTAAAGACTTTTTCATAACGCTGCTTCGATATTAAATGTTATGTAGCTTTAGTTTTAGTTCGAAATGTCCTCTAATTTCATTTCCTAACCTTACTTAAGTCTTGATGTCTCACTGCTCGGCGATGTCATGTAATTAAGTTCCAATATGAAAAAAAGTTCCAAAAATAACAGTCTCTGCTCTTATTCTTATGAAAATGTTCAAAGTATAACCCAAAATAAGACTTAATTCGAAAAAACACAATCTTGATTCTTATGTTGATGTTCAAAGCATACTTAGTTTAATTAATGGTACATTTAATCATCCGCAAGGAAACTGCACCCTCGTATATGATTTTTTCCAATCCTTCAAAGTTTTCCACATCTTCATGTTATGCTCGCATTTACGCACCATCCCAACATTGTGCCTGGGTTAAATCCTGCCAAGAAGAGTTTTCAGACATCTGGAGGAAGTGGACAATCGTATTCTAACCGAGGCCTATAAAATGGTTGTTGTTAACAAGCGCAATACCACTCTCCTCTACATTTAAGTTGTTTCCGATTGCTATTTTGTTTTCAAGTGTATGTGAAACTAGCACCTTTTGATAAATAGTGAACACTAAATTGAATGAGATTAAGTGCCCACATATCGGCATGCCCATCCAATGATCCCTTGTGATTGGATCCCCCCGTGGAGATTCCTTGATACCTAACAACCGCACATTGAGACTAGCATCCCCATCGGACAACATTCGCTTGTAAAATTCCGGTTTGTCCTTTAGCTTCATCAACATCCTTTGCCGGACATAAGTGATTTGATTATCATTATACAACTTTGCACCTTCGAGTGAAAGGCCCTAGTTGTTATACGACAACGTGGAATCCATAATTACCATCCCGGAGGGACGTCATCGGTGGATATGACGTACTTTCTAATATATGGAGGTAGCTCTTCCAAGTACCTTCTATCAACAAAAGTTGATGTATCTATCCGACTTCTTTCTTGGATGCGGCATATTGGAGCCTTAAGCTTCATCGTCTCGTTGAATTGGTTGGCTAGGTTTCGATGGAGTAGGTGGGTTGGTTTGCAGCGTAACATCGGTCCTTTTTCTTCATATCCCGTTCACTTGTTTTCGCCCTTTTCCACAATATTCCTAGACCTTTTCTTAGAATCTTCTTGATACTTCGCCGCGGTATGCTCATGCCCACAAGGGTCTCTAGTAAAAGGGGTCATTTCACTTTTCCTCTTAGCCACACCTCATATTCTCTTACTTGTTTTTTTTTATTTCTTTGGTGATTGGCCTACCTTTACCCTTGCCTTTTTCGGTTCGTGCACATTCTCCAAAGTGTGTGGATAAACAATTAGCCGCATGTCATCCCAAAAGATTTGCTTTTCGATTTTGTTCATGTTACGGTACATCGCGATAACGATTCTTCCCATCTCATTGTCACCAAACTCTTCTCCGACATCGCCCTTTGGAGGAGGGACAAAACTTAATTGTTGCCAATATGGATCTATATCGCTTAGAGGGATTATGCCATGTTCATACTTAACTATCATATGGCGACAAGGGAGTCTCATAGACTTCATCATGTTGCAAACACACACCTCGTCCGGCTTGGTTCCCCATATGTCAATCAAATTCACCTCTACCATTAACCTCTTAATGCAAGCACGTGAAACATTATAATGGAGTACCTTGAACAACCGAAGGTCCCCATATTCTTGATGT
>JAJJWW010007938.1:0-36241 GCA_023531295.1 Papaver armeniacum | reverse complement strand
GTGCACCCTTAATATTGTATGCGTACGGGATCCGAGATCGAAACCTCGGCCGCGAGTTGACTACTACTAAGCTCGAAAACTTGGTAAGAACAGCGAATCCATCCATTTACTGAGGTAAGATTTCTTCGAGATATTCTACGAAACCTTAAAAAACACTATTTCTCAAGATATTATATGCGTACCGGGATCCGAGATCGAAACCTGGCGCGAGTTGACTACTTTAAGTCGAAACTTGGGAAGAACAGCAATCCATCCATTTACAAGTAAGATTTCTTCGAGATATTCTACGAAACCTTAAAAAACACTATTTACGCATATTGTATGCGTACGAGGATCCGAGAGATCGAAACACGGCCGCGAGTTGACTACTCTAAGTCGAAACTGGGTAAGAATGACGAATCCATCCATTTACGGGTAAGATTTCTTCCCAGGATATTCTACTAAATCTTAAAAAAACCTATTTACGTATATTGTATGCGTACCGGGATCCGAGATCGAACCACGGCCGCGAGTTGACTACTCTAAGTCGAAATCGGAAGAAATCGTGAATCCATCCATTTAAAGGTAAGATTCCTTCGAGATATTCTACGAAACTCAAAAATCATATTTACGCATATTGTATGCGTACCGGGATCCGAGATCGAAACTCCGCGCGAGTTGACTACTATAAGTCGGAAATTCGATAAGAAACGCTTAATCCATCCATTTACGGGTAAGATTTCTTCGAGATATTCTATAAACCTTAAACAAACCCTATTTATGCATATTGCATGCAAACCAAAGCTCAGAGATCGAAACACACTGCGAGTTGACTACTCTAAGTCGAAAAATTCGGTAAGAACGACGAATCCATCCATTTTACAGGTAAGATTCCTTGATATATTCTACTTTGAAACCTTAAAAAAACCTTATTTTGTATATTGTATGCGTACCGGGATCCAGAGATCGAAACTCCTCGCCGCGAGTTGACTACTCTAAGTCGAAATTCGGTAAGAGCGACCAATCCATCCATTTACGGGTAAAATTCCTTCGAGATATTCTACGAAACCTTAAAAAAACCTATTCTGCATATTGTATGCGTACCGGATCGAATCGAAACACGGCCGCGAGTTGACTACTATAAGTCGAAATTCGATAAAAACGACAATTCATCCATTTACGGGTAAGATTTCTTCGAAAGTTATTCTACGAAACCTTAAACAAACCCTATTTATGCATATATGTATGCATACCGGGATCCGAGATCGAAACTCGGTCACGAGTTGACTACTCCCTAAGTCGGGAGTCGGTAAGAATCTGACGAATCCATCCATTTAGAGGTAAAATTCCTTCGAGATATTCTACGAAAACTTAAAAAAAACTATTTCTCGCATATTGTATGCGTACCGGGATCCGAGATCGAAACCGACCGCGAGTTGACTACTATAAGTCGGAAATTCGGTAAGAACGACAGAATCCATCCATTTACGGGTAAGATTCCTTCAAGATATTCTACTAAACCTTAAAAAACCCTATTTCACGCATATTGTATGCGTACCAGGATCCGAGATCGAAACCTCATTGCGAGTTGACTACTCTAAGTCTCAAATTGGTAAAACGATGAATCTATCCATTTGAGGTAAGATTCCTTCGAGATATTCTACGAAACCTTAAAAAAAAACCTTATTTCTCGCATATTGTATGCGTACGATCCTAGATCGAACACAGCGGCGAGTTGACTACTATAAGTCGAAGCTTCGGTAAGAAATAGCCGAATCCATCCATTCACGGGTAAGATTCCTTGAGACATACTACGAAACCTTAAAAACCTTATTTACGCATATAGTATGCGTACTAGGATCCGAGATCGAAACACAGCCGCGAGTTGACTACTCTAAGTCGAAACTTGGTAAGATTGACGAATCCATCCATTGTGAGGTAAGATTTCTTGAAATATTCTACGAAACCTTAAAAAACACTAATTCGCATATTGTATGCGTTACCGGATCCGAGATCGAAACACGGGCCGCCGAAGTTGACTTACTCTAAGTCATAAACTTGGTAAGAATGACGAATCCATCCATTTACAGTAAGATTCCTTCAAGATATTCTACGAAACCTTAAAAAAACCTTTTTGCCCCATATTGTATGCGTCAAGGATCCGAGATCGAAACCCGCCGCAGTTGACTACTCTAAGTCGGAAATTCGGAAGAACGACGAATCCATCCATTTACGTAAGATTCCTTGAGATATATTCTACTGAAAAAAAAAACCCTATTTACGCATATTGTATGCGTATCCTGATCCGAGATCGAGCACGGCCGCGAGTTGACTACTATAGAGTCGAAATCGATAAGAACACGAATTCATCCATTTACGGGTAAGATTTCTTGAGTTATTCTAAGAAAACCTTAAACAAACCCTATTTATGCATATATGTATGCATACCGGGCTCCGAGATCGAAACCCGGGCCGCGAGTTGACTACTCTAGTCCAAAAAGACTACTAGAGTTAGACCTTAGTTTCTTGTTCGGATTGAACTCGGATAATGAAATATATCGGGAATCGGAACACCATAGGTTCAAAGACTACTAGAGTTAGACCTTAGTTTGATTCAGATGAACTAAATACGAAATATATCAGAATCAAACACCACAGGTTCAAATATTACAACAGTTAGACCTGAGTTTCTCGTTCGGATGAACTGGAGCCGAAATATATCATAATTGAAACATCACAGGTTCAAAGATTACTAAAGTTAGACATGAGTTTCTCGTTCGGGTGAACTGGAGACGAAATATATCTGAATTGAACATCACAAGTTCAAATATTACTAGAGAGTAGGCGAGTTTCTCTTTCGGATGAATCGAGACGAAATATATCATAATTGAACATCACAGGTTCAAAGATTACTAAAGTTAGACCTGAGTTTCTCTTTCGGATGAACTGGAGAGGAAATATATCATAATTGAACATCACAGGTTCAAATATTACAACAGTTAGACCTGAGTTTCTCGTTTTCGGATGAACTGAGGACGAAATATATCAGAATTGAACATCACAGGTTCAAATATTACTAGAAGTAAAGCTGAGTTTCTCTTTCGGACGAACTGGAGACGAAATATATCAGAATTGACCATATTACCCTTATTGGAAAAGTGCAATAAATATTATGGAGACTGTGAAAATGACCATACTACCCTTATCTGAAATATGTAAATTATTCTTAGAGACTGTGAAAATGACCATAGTACCCTAATTAGAAAAAGTCTGATAAATATTATGTGGAATGTGAAAATGACCACACTACCCATATCGGAAATAAGTAAGTAATTCTTACGAATCGTGAAAATGACCCTATTACCCTTATTGGAAAAAGTGCAATAAATATTATAGAGATCGTGAAAATGACTATACTACCCTTATCGGAAATGGGTAAAGTAATTTTCTTACGAGACTATGAAAATGACCATATTACCCTTATTGGAAAAAAACTGCAATTAATATTACGGAGACTGTGAAAATGACCATACTACCCTTATCAGAAATAAGTAAAGTAATTCTTAAATGATGTGAAAATGACCATATTACCCTTATTGGAAAAAGTGCAATAAATATTATGGAGATTTGTGAAAATGACCATACTACCCTTATCGGAAATGAGTAAAGTAATTCTTACGAATGTGAAAATGACCATATTACCCTTATTGGAAAAATTGCAATAAATATTATGGAGACTGTGAAAATGACCATAGTACCCTTATCGGAAATAAGTAAAGTAAATGTTACAGACTGTGAAAATGACCATATTACCCTTATTAGAAAAAAGTGCAATAAATATTATGTAGACTGTGAAAATGATCATACTAACCTTATCGAAAATAAGTAAAGTAATTTCTTACAGATCAGAAAATGACCATATTTCCCTTATTGGAAAAAAATGGAATAAAAATGACCATATTACCCCATCGAAATAAGTGCCATAAAAAAGATCATAAATATTTACGGACACTTATTTCCCAAAGAAGGGTAATATGGTCATTTTTATAGTATATAATATTTACTTTACTTACTTCCGATAAGGGTAGTATTGTCATTTTCACAGTCTTTATAATATTTATTCCACTTATTTCCAACAAGGATAATATGGTCATTTTCACAATTGGTAATATTCATTTTACTTATTTCCGATAAGTGTAGTATGGTCATTTTCACAGTCTCCATAATATTTATTGCACTTTTTTCCAATAAGGGTAATATGGTCATTTTCATAATCGGTAATATTTACTTTACTTACTTTCGATAAGGGTGGTATGGTCATTTTCACAGTCTCCATAATATTTATTGCACCTTTCCCAATAACGGTAATATGGTCATTTTCATAGTTTTTAAGAATTACTTTATTTATTTCCGATAAGGGTAGTATGGTCATTTTCATAGTCTCCATAATATTTATTGCACTTTTTACAATAAGGGTAATATGGTCATTTTCACAGTCTGTAAGAATTACTTTACTTATTTCCGATAAGGGTAGGATGGTCATTTTCACAGTTTCATAATATTTATTGCACTTTTTCCAATAAGGGTAATATGGTCAATTTCACCGGTATGTAACATTTACTTTATTTATTTCTGATAAGGCTACGTATGGTCATTTTCTCAGTCTCCATATTATTTATTGCACCTTTTCCAATAAGGGTAATATGGTCATTTTCTTAGTCTTTAAGAATTACTTTACTTATTTTCGATAGGGGTAGTATGGTCATTTTCACAGTCTCCATAATATTTATTGCACTTTTTCCAATAAGGGTAATATGGTCATTTTCACAGAATAGTAAGAATTACTTAACTTATTTCCGATAAGGGTAGTATGGTCATTTTCACAGTCTCCATAATATTTATTGCACTTTTTTTTCCAATAAGGGTAATATGGTCATTTTCACAGTCTGTAACATTTACTTTATTTATTTCTGATAAGGGTAGTATGGTTATTTTCACAGTCTATATAATATTTATTGCACTTTTTTCCAATAAGGGTAATATGGTCATTTTCATAGTTTTTAAGAATTACTTTACTTATTTCCGATAAGGGTAGGATGGTCATTTTCACAGTTTCTATAATATTTATTGCACTTTTTCCAATAAGGGTAATATGGTCATTTCACAAATCCGTAAGACTTACTTTACTTATTTCCAATAAGGGTAGTATGGTCATTTTCACAAACAAGATAATATTTATTGCACTTTTTTTCTAATAAGGGTAATATGGTCATTTTCATAGTCTGTAAGAATTACTTTACTTATTTCCGATAAGGGTAGTATGGTCATTTTCACAGTCTCCATAATATTTATTGCACTTATTTCCAATAAGGGTAATATGGTCATTTTCACAGTCTTCGAAATTTTTATTACACTTATTACGATAAGGGTAGTTTGGTCATTTCACGGTCTTCTACAGAAGCGATTATTTTTGTTTGTGGTTGTCGACAAAATCGAGAGAAAAGGTTGGTATTTGTCCAAGTCAAATTTTCCTACAAAGTCATGACTTGTTGACTTGGTCTTGATCCTGTTTTCTAATATTAAGAAAATAAAAAAAATAAAAAAAATCAATATTTATTTTTAGAAATTAAATAAAATTGTTATTTTATATAAATATTGCGAAAGTAGTGACAAAAAAAATCCTAAGTGTTACTAATTTGGGGTTGTTTTAGATGTGGTGAAATTTTTGGGTGGAAACATCATTTGAGATTATAATTGTAATTGTCTGGATAATTGTCAACAAATATTATTGTTACTAATAAAAATATTTAATATTCCTAATCATTATCACGAATACAAAATTTAACAACAATTATAATTGTTGCAAGACTTATCACGGGTGTATCGCTGGATCAAAAATAAATCGTGACAGTTGCACTGTTACAAAATCCTGGTTTTGGTGTAGTGGCTTAAGTCCAAGTATTTTTACGAAGAAACGCAAAGAAAGGACTTAATGCGAGACTACAGTAGAAGTATCACACATCATTATATTTTCAATTAGGGACAAGTAAATTAAGTTTCTCATGATTTTGTATTTTTTTTATCATCCTTTTTTTTTTATTTTGTTTTTTTTTTATTTGAGTTTCCCACACCTTTTGGTACTTGTGGCAACATTTTTTTTTTTTTTAAAAAGAAGTTATGGTTTCTTGATCAGTAGACAAAATCCTCGTGTTTATATTTGTAACATTTACTATACAAGAAAAAAAAATATTCTAGATCGAGTGAAAGTGGATTATTATGAACTCTAATTGAGATAGCATTATTTTACCTAGCATTTTTAGGGGCCACTCAATAGGAATTAGGGGCCATCTTTTTTATTGCCATCCATTGAAGGGGGTTAAGGGGTGTCTTAAAAATAGGAAATTGTCTATATTGTCCTTCACCTTTATACTAAATCTAAACCAATATCCTTTATTTTCATAATCATTTCATTCCTCTTCTTCTTCTTTTTCTACCCATTGAAAAAAAAAAATTTCATCATTTTAATTTTGAATGAAAACAAAGATCGTCGATCAAACAAATGTTATGATTAATTGTTTAAAATTAAAACCCAAAATTCATTAACCTTGAAGTTGAAACATAGAATATCAAAAAAAAAAGGAGGAGTTAAACAAAAAAAAAACGAATAGATGATAGTAGTTGTGATTCAAAATTAGATTTGATTACTTGAAATCAAAAATTTGACTGAAAATTTTCTTGGATTTACAATGGCAGAGAAACATAATTGGTAGATAACAATCTATTTTACCTCCGATTATGGTTGATGTTCTTGGATTCTGATAGCAGAAACATAATCGGTAGATAATAATATACTTTACCTACCGATTATTGTTGATGTTCATCATTTCTTAAGAACATTAACCATAATCGGTAGGTAAATTGATCGTTATCTGCCGATTATTCTTGATTCAAAAATTCAATTTCTACGTACTAAAGTTACGCACAATCGGTAGAACACCATAAACTACCGGATTGTGAAAGTAGAAAATTTCAAAATTTTATTAAGTTTTGAAATTTTGAATTTGGGGCATGAACACAATCGGTAGAAAATAAGCATCACTTATTGACACAATTTACTACCGATTATGGTAGTACCAAAGTTCGAAAATTTTAGGATTTTGGCAAAATCACATTTTAGGGCCAATATACATTCGGAAGTTAAATTTACTACCGATTATGGTAGTACTAAAATTGAAAGTTGAGGTATATTCGGAGGTTAAACTACCACACTTTACTACGGATTATGTTAGTACCAAAGTTCGAAAATTTTAGGATTTTGGAAAAATCACATTTTGGGGCCAATATACATTCGGAAGTTAATTTACTACCGATTATGGTAGTGCTAAAATTCAAAAAATTGAGTATATTCGGAGGTTAAAGTAACACACTTTACTACGAGATTATGGTAAATAGAAGTTCAAAATTTATAAATTTTGGCAAAATCTCATTTGGGGCCAATATACATTCGGAAGTTAAATTTACTACCGATTATGGTAGCACTAAAATTCGAAAATTGAGTATATTCGGAGGTTAAAGTAACACACTTTACTACCGATTATGGTAGTACCAAAGTTCGAAAATTTTAGAATTTTGACAAAATCTCATTTTGGGGCCGATATAAATTAGGTAGTTAAATTTACTAACGATTATGGTAATACCAAAATTCGAAAATTGAGTATATTTGCTAGGTTATTTTACCATACAGCCGATCAAGTAAATAACAAAAGACCACTCAACTCAAAGCATGTAAACAAAACAACAAAACTTTTTATTATATACTTGTGGTATGTGTTTGAACAATTCAACAGGAACTACTAATCAAACTAGGAAGTAAGCGTTCAACTTCTTCCCCATCCTAAGCAATGAAGCCGGTGTCTTTATAGCTTCGACGTCTAATTCCAACCGTTGATCCCGTATCGTGGTAATTTTGCCCTTTCCACTTACGCCAATTTCTTTTTGTATAACCATATCCGGTTTTATCTTTGATTCTTTAGAGGAATCCCAGCGGACTAGGTAGCTCCTTCAACGGTGGTACGTGTAAGATACTCACTGGAACGAGCTTTCTTGAAGAAGGGATGCTTTAATAATTTTTGTGCTGAAGGACGCTCGTGAGCTTTTATGCAAGCACAACTCGATCATTTCCCTAAAAGACTTTGAGAACTTCTTGTCCCTTCCGCTATGATCAAGTCGGGCGGTGCATCTTGTATATAGTCTTTACAAGAATCTTCATCGAGGAAATTTAGACAAAGGCATGTGAGCAAGTTCCAATGCCGGTATACCAAAAGACCGGGATGTCGGCTTTGAAGTCGTATTCTTTTTCCTCCATAACCTCGAGGTGCCATCCACAGGTGTTCCCATTAAAAGTATTTATTCCATGTAGCCTCTTTCCTGCATCAAAAAGGCTTGCAGAAGCACCAAAATGTTAGAGAATCACCTGATCAAAGTACTACAGAAGTACAGTAGTCCTTGTGTTGGAAGATATTTGTAATGTCGGTTGTTACGAAATCACGTTAGTCGAGTGAGTGTACGTTAGTTAGTGAAGTGCACGTTAGTCATACAAATTGTAATGTCGAGCGTATTCGATATAAAAACAAGAGCGGTGAATGGTCATTGTAAGAAGAGAAAGAATTCAATTAAAAGAATCTCTGAGCAATTGTCTAGCGACACATAAGCTCTTACATGGTATCAGATACCTTCATTCTTCATTAATGGCTACTTCAAAATCAAATACAACTCATATCCCACTAACCTTTAAACCTCCATCCAAACTATCAACTACCAATTACATTCTCTGGAAATCACGAATCGTACCTCATTACGAAGTTATGATTTGTTCAAATTTGTTGATGGATCTTTGCATTGTCCAGTGAAATACATTCGTTCGAATCCGTGAAGATCAACAACACTGTTGACGATCATGATTATGTCTCAAATCACGAGTATCTGTATTGGACTAATCAAGATCAAGCTATCTTATCATGGCTCTTTTACGCTTGTACTGAAGAAATCCATTCTCGGGTTGTTGAATTTACTTATTCTCATGAAGTCAGGACTCGATTGGAGAACAATTACAACGCTACAACTAGATCTCGTCTTATGCGCTTGAAAACGATTTGATCAAACTCAAGAAAGGCTCGATTCAATGCATACATACTTCAACAAAGCTAGATCGATTGCTTATCAATTATCTCAAATTGATCGTCCACTATCTGATGAGGATCTTGTGTTTCATATCCTGCAAGGCTTACCTCAAGAATTCAATTCTTTCAAAACATCTGTTAATACTCAACAACTGAAGAATTTGAATCCGATTACTTCCTCAGATCTTCTAGGTCTTCTCTTGTTGAAGAATCTCGTGTTATCGGCCGAATCACACGCAGATCTCACCACCGCTTCGCAATGTTGCTCATCCACCTCAATTTCATTATGGTTCAAGTTCTTCAACATCATTTGATACTTCTCCTATGAGCAATGGTTCAGGTAATTTTTCACCAAATTACTCTAATTCAAATTGGTCACCTAATTTTTACAATGGTGGTTCTGGAAATACTCGATCCAATTTTGCCAGAGGAAGTTATAATTCTACTAGAGGAGGTCAGTTTAATTCAATGGTAGATCAAATTTTGGAGGTCGTTCAAATCATGGTGGTAGATTTAACAATGGAGGTCGATCTAATGGAAGATTTGGTAAGCGGTTACTCAAATTTCTTTCCACCGGTGAGATATGATTACTATGTGGAGTGTCAACTTTGTCGCAAGCCTGGTCATAAGTCTAATGATTGTAGACATAGATACTCGCATTGATTTTTCCGCACTCAAGCTTACAATGCTTCTTATGATGATGGCTATTAAGGTATGATGATTTTTGGATTCCGAACTCGAGGCATTTGCAGTCTATAATGAAGATCCTACATCATCCTCTACATCCCGGGTACCGGTTCTCTGGTGCTACTCACCATATCACTTGATTTGTCCAATTAAACCTTCATTCGAATATCAAGGCTCGGACAAGTTAAAGTTGGTAATGGATCAAGTTTGCTTATAACTCATATTGGCTCCTCTGTTTTTCATTCTAATGATACTACATTGGCTCTTTCAAATGTGCTTCATGTTCCAAGTATCACTAAGAATCATATCGGTCTTCAATTTGCGAAGGATAATAACTCGGCTATTTTTGCTTTTATCCCGATCATTTTTGTGTCAAGGATTTGGTCACTCACAAAGAGCTTCTTCTTGGACACATTAAGAATGGGCTTTATGATCTTCGTTTCCCATTGCACCTCTCAAGCAAGTTTACTCAACTACCTCCGGTTCGGATGATTGGCACAAGAAATTAGGACATCCGGCATTCAAGACTCTTAAGCATGTATTAGCCTCGATTAAAATCATTATAGATGATCATCTTCATACCTCCATTTGTAGTGATTGTCAAATAGCAAAAGTCATGCTCTACCTTTTCCTTCAGTATCTCAAAATAATGTTCATGGTCCTTTAGATCTTATTCATACGGATGTATGGGTCTCCCCAATTTGCTCGGAATGGATTTAAGTACTATGTTTCTTTCATTGACTCATTTAGTAGGTTTACTTGGCTTTATCCACTTTCATACAAATCAAGTGCTACCTACCTTTATCAAATTCAAACCTATGTTGAGAAACAATTTAATGCTTCTATTAAAATGGTGCAATCTGACCGGGAGGAGAATACGAAAATGTGTCTACTTATCTAGATTCTTGTGGTATTGGTCATAGAGTTTCATGCCCACATGCTCATCGGCAAAATGGGAAACGAGAAAGGAAACATAGACATATTGTTGAGACTGGTCTTGCTCTTCTTTCACATGCTTCTCTTCCACTTTCTTATTGGTCTTATGCTTTGAGACAAAGAAATTTTTTGATAAACAAACACTGCCTACATCAACACCGCATCAGCAATCTCCTTTGGAGACTTTGTATCATCTGCCGGCAGTTATAATTTTCAAAATATTTGGTTGTGCCTCGCTATCCTTGTTTAAGATCTTTCAATACACACAAATTGGAGCCAAGGTCACCAAGTGCATCTTTTGGGTTACAGTATGCACAAGGGTTATAGGTGTTTTAATCCATTAACAAATAAGATCATTATATCTAGACATGTTGTTTTTGCTGAACATGAATTTCCATATTCTTCTTTCTTTGGTGCTTCTTCACCAATGTCTAGTTCCACTCAAGATGCCACTTTATCTACAATGTCTGTTTCTCCAATAATTTCTAATGACCCTGATCCTTCATCCTAAATTTCATTGCCTTCCCCTCGCTTCATAAATAATGATCAAAGTACTACGTATAGCTTCACCATCTTCTTTGGTTCCACCAGTTCAAAATGCTCATTCTATGAAGACCAGAGGTAAAAGTGGAATCACTAAGCCTAAAGTTTTTGCAGCTGATGTTCAATCTCTTAATGAAGATATTACAGTGCCTACTTCCTTTACTGTGGCTAACAAAATTCCAGCTGAGACTTTCTATGTGTGATGAAATTACTTCTTTGCTACAAAATGGCACATGGATTCTTGTTCCTTATGATCCTTCTTTGAATATTATAGGTCGTAAATGGGTTTCGGGTTAAAGGAAATCGAGATGGTTCCATTGAGAGATTAAAAGCAAGATTGGTTGCCAAAGGTTATACTCGGGTTGAAGGAATTGATTTTCAAGAGACCTTTAGTCCTGTTGTTAATCCAACTACAGTTAGAATGATGCTCTCCATTTGTATCTACAAAGGATGGACTATAAAGCAATTAGATGTTAAGAATGCTTTCTTACATGGATATCTTTCCGAGGATGTATACATGTGTCAACCTCCCGAGTTTTTTCAAGATAAGAGAATTTCCCAATCATGTTTGCAAGCTAAAGAGGTCATTGTATGGCTTAAAGCAAGACCCTAGGGCTCGGTTTGACAAACTCGGTCAATTTACCGCTGGGTCTTTTCGCCTCCAAAAGACGGATACTTCACTGTTTTTCGGGGTTACCGCCACTCTGACTTTGTATGTACTGATCTATGTAGATGATATATTGGTCACTGGTAGTTCTCCTTCAGATATTGCTTCTCTCATTAAAAGTTTGAGCTCTGAATTTTCTATTAAGGACTTGGGGGATCTGCATTTCTTTCTTGGTATTCAAGCGACACATAATGCCACTGGTGTTCATCTTTCTCAGGAACAATATGTGAGTAATCTGCTTCAGAAGACAAAAATGGATAATTGTCAGCCTTATTGCAACTCCTATATCTCTTCTTGTTTTGATTCTAAGTCTCCACCTTTAGAGGATCCTGCAGTCTGAAGTCTGAGTGGAGCTTTCTGATGTCTGCTACTATTACACGACTGACATAGCATATGCTTTGTGAATAAAGCCCATGCCTTATGTCTTCTCTACCGAGGCTCATTGGTGCGGAGTTAAACGAATCTTGCGTTATTTAAAAGGTAATACTGCCTTATGGTCTTCGCTTAAGAAATCTTCTAGTTTGCGGCTTCAAGCATTCTCCCTTCGATGCAGAGATTGGTGGTGATCCCATTGATGCACGATCAACAAGTGGAATGGCAATTTATATGGGTCCTAATCTAATATCTTGGTGTTCTCGCAAGCAGAAAACTGTCTCCAAGTCTAGTACAGAAGCTGAATATCGTGCAGTTGCTGATGCTACATCTGAGCTGCTATGGATTCAATCCTTGATGACTGAATTGCATTTCTCTTCTCCTAGAGTTCCAGTTCTCTGGTGTGACAATTTAGGAGCCACATATCTCACTGCAAACCCAATCTTTCATCAACGGATGAAACATATCGAAATTGCATTTCACTTTGTCAGAGAATTGGTTGCTAGTAAGCAATTGTCTACGCCGTATATAAGCACTCATGATCGGTTGGCGGACATTTTGACCAAAAGCTATCTTTTAAAAGTTTACTTTGTTTGATCCAAGCTCGTGTCTCTCCAAAGACCGGACTTGCGGGGTGTTAGAGAATCACCTGATCAAAGTACTATAGAAGTACAAATAGTCCTTGTGTTGGAAGATATTTGTAATGTCGGTTGTTCTTGGGCTCACGTTAGTCGGTGAGTGTACGTTAGTTAGTGAAGTGCACGTTAGTCATACAAATATAATGTCGGGTGTATTCTGATATAAAAACAAGAGCAGTGAATGGTCATTGTAAGAAGAGAAGAATTCAATTAAAAGAATCTCTGAGCAATTGTCTAGCGACACATAAGCTCTTACACAAAATCACAAAGCTTTAATGCACCACGTGAATCCACTAAAATATTCCCTGCCTTGACATCTCGATGTACGTCCCCATGTTGGTGTATGTTCACCAATCCTTTCAAGACTTCACGTAAAATCGTAGCGATCACAGCCTCTTCGAATCCATCTGGAAAAGCTGACTTCATGATATGTTGACATGAACCAGCAGCCATGAGTGGCATAACTACCCACAGATAATGATCTGTAACGAACGAACAGTGAGCCTTCAAGAGATTTGGGTGATCAATCAGAATCATGGCCTGTGCTTCATGAGCCATGTTATACAATTCACTTTTCTCCTTTTCGAAATCCAACACTTTGATTGCAACAGTTTCTTGTGTCGGAATACAAACTGCACGATAAATTGTTGCAGTAGCTCCGCTACCTATTTCTTCAAACAGATTATAATGCTCGGCTCGTAGAGGGTACTTCTGCTGCTTTTCCATCTTGCGTTCTTGAGTTTTTCTCAGAGTTCTTCTCTTTCCTTTTCTTGAAAGATCTCTCTGAAAACTTATGAGTAGCTAATGGTATTCTCTATACGGAACTCTGACACAGTATATATAGGAAACTATGCCGCCTTTTAAAACTTACTTAGACCCGATCTCTAATTCCATTGGCTAGCTTGGCCTATAAAGGCCGAATCCTATTTCGAATCAACATTACACCTTCTAATATTCTGAAAAGGAGTTATTATTATTCCTAAGTAAAACTAGGAAATTAAACAAGGAAATATCATGCTTCCTTCATAAGTTCCCTATCAATGGAATTCCTTTCTAGAATTTTCCTCTCCACAAAAATTTTGGAGTTCAGCACCTCATGATCTTCTCTTACTTGCCATGAACACCTCTTTGTATTATTTTTTTGCTTTCGGATATGTTGAAAGCGAAAGCAGAAGCACAACATATATATTTTTTTGCTAGAATCATATAAGCACAACAGATTCATACACACATTACAAGAAGCAAGGTTTCAAACTTTGTCAGGAGACACTGGTTACTGTCATACCATCTTGTGCATGATCAAGGGTAAAAATATGGAGATTATGAGGAGGAGATTACGGACAGTACTAACTCGAAAGAAGGAGAAGCTCTTGTATAATATAATGAAGAGATGGTAGAGAGCACTGCTCCTATCTCTTGTGAGGACAGAGTCCCCTGAGGTTGAATGGAAATATGTTAGGAGAAAGAACAAGGGTGGTACGGAAGAGAATGAAAAAAAAAAAAGAACAAGGGTGGTACGGAAGAGAATGCAACAACAGCATAGCCCTTGCTGGGCTATCAGCGAAACAAAACAAAAGTTTCAAAATGCTGTCCGGGCCTCTTCATTTGTATCTGATTGGTTTTTGGTTATGATTAATTATTTTTGCTTCTGATCACTTCATCTATTGATTCAAGCGCTGATTGGTTTTTGGTTACGATTAAATTTTTTTGCATTCAATAATATTTTTGCATTGCATTTTGATCACTTCATCTTGGTAATCTGGCAGAGTGCGCATTGGCAAAGTATTGGCCGGGTCAGCTGCCCCATATGCCAGTTCTTGGCTCTGCCCTTGTCATCAAGCAAAGGTGTGCATAGCTTCTCGGTTAGATTACTTGTTCGAATAAAACGAACTGAATCAAATTCTTTGTTTTTAAAAAACTACATACCATCTATTAACCATTGTTATGCAACACAGACAGAAGCCAATTCAACTAAAAAACACGCGTCTCGCAAACTAGGCTCCGTGAACAAAAGAAAGTCTGCTTTTCTCATACGCGTCTCATGGAGTTTGATATACTATTTTTAACAACTCCCCCTGCTTTTCTGTCATACAAGAAAGTTCTGTTCTTTCACATTAGCCACTATAACAATGACCATCCGACCTTCATAACTTGTGCAAATTCATCACCACCGGGTGAGGGTTGGCTTAGCTCAACACACACATAAGCCATGTCGGGGGCTTAATCCAAGATATTGTCTGAGCTCTAGACTTGGCCCATTATACCAAAGAGTTCTGAACATGCAAGGACTTCTATTCTGTACATGTTTCCAAATTCTACTATGATGTCATTAGATGGTTCGTAAAAGCTAGTAACCTTGGAAAGACTGCATCATGTAATTCTCGTATTGTCAAAATTTTGAGAATTTTCTGCTCTCGGTTTTGGTATTGGTTTTCCTTCCTCAATAATTTCAATGCATGCATGAGAAGATTAATTTAACAATGTCTATGAATCCAATCACCTTGATTGATAGGCAATAAATGCGGTCAAAGTTGATTTCTTTGCCTGATTATGACATGCCTCCAATATCGTCACAGATGGTGTAGACTTCACAGATGCACCGCGCCTTACTTTTCCACTCTTATGTGTCATTTTCCACCCAGACTAGTGGAGAAGCCTTACTTTTCTACGATTGTACACCATTTTTCACATCTGTAAATAGTAAAATTAGGGTATGGAGAAAAATACGGTATTCACCTTGATGCCCATACCACAAATCAACTCTCAACCTATTCTGATGAGAGAAAATATGGTAAACCATTACTTGAATGAGGAAAAAATAAAATACTCTTACCTGCATTTATCATTGGTTTTATATATACATAATACATATATACCATTTGATAGAACAAATGTTCCTATAATCTTTGACAAAAAAAATGAAAGTTATAATAAATCATAAAACATTACAAATCATGATTACTGAAAAATAACCACATACAACCAAGTGAGTTCAAAAGCTGCTGTATCGACCTCAAGTCGTACCAACATACCCGAAAAAAACAACATTAGATCACTATTATAATCAGAACTTCGTTAATAAAAAATAGATAAGTTGCAAGTAGACTTACGTTAGAAACTACAAAGAAGAAATTGCAAGTAGACTTACCTCATTGATTCTTTTTTCCCCGTCAGAAGAAGATGGTGGTGGAGGAAGCATAAGAATATGGTGATGAAACATGAGTAAAACGAGGTGAAGGAGGCGGAAGAAAAGATTAAAAGTTAGGGTTTTGTGTGAAAAGAGGTTATGTGTCGTGAAAGTGATTCGGTACGCATTTACCCACCCATTCTATTTTGCTATGTAAATCCTTAATTTCTATTGGCTGGGGGGCCAGGAGCTCTAGAATTCAATCTTTTGGCCTAACTTTCATTCTGGAGCCAGTATTTCGGCCTCAAATTATATATACAAATGCTCATCCTAATAGCTCTACATGAGCTATCAGCAAACCCCAACCCTTTCTTGGATGGATATATTTGCTATTTGCCTAGATTACTTACTGCTCTGTTAGTCCTGCTATTTGATATCAACTAATATGGAAATGTAAATAATCTTATATTGTGATATTGCTATTGCTTGTTCGGGACTCTACATTCATAGCTGATTGGTTTTGATTGATTTTTAAATTTTCATGATGATCATTTCATCGACAAGGGCCACATGGCAGTTCCACTCCTGTCTCATTTTTCACACGGAGTAGTTTTTTTGTTTACCAAAACAAACTACAGGGTACAAAAAGACAACTTTTGTTTACCAAAACAATTGTTCGGGCCTCTACATTCATAGCTGATTGGTTTTGATTGATTTTTAATTTTTCATGATGATCATTTCATCGAAAAGGGCCACAAGGCAGTTCCACTCCTGTCTCATTTTTCACATGGAGTAGTTTTTTGTTTACCAAAACAAACTACAGGTACAAAAGACAACTTTTGTTTACCAAAACAAAAGTACACATGATGTGAAGACAATTAATGTGCCTACACATTAGACTTTCACAATGTGAAAGTATGGAGCTCTTTTGGTACAACACGGAGTTGTCCTTTAATTCAGGGATCAATGTCGCATGGGAAGACCCTATAAAAGGGGTTCTTCATTAGCTTGTTTAAGCATCGCAGAGTTTCACAACTCAAGTAGCTGCGATAAGAGATAAAGAGAGTTAGCTTTCTTTTGTGTTCAGAGAGTTGTGAGTGAGACTTTATTTGAAAGGTCTTAGTGAGAAGTCAATGTGTAAGCTTCTTGAATCATTATAGTGAAACAATCTTCATTGTTCGTGGATGTAGGCAACTTGCCGAACCACGTAAATTGTTGTGTGCTTCTTCTTTTCACTACAAGAAAAGCACCCAGTAACAACGGTGCAAAACCGTTGTCAAACTAGAATGACAACGGTTTCCAAGCCGTTGTGTACCTGCGTGTTGTGAAAGGTCTACCAGCTTCGACAACGGTTCTTCTCCATTGCAAGGAACGTTGTCATTCATGGCCTGATGACAACGGTTATTTTGCATTGTAAGATGCACCCTCAACAACTTTGAATAACCGTTGTCAAAATATTATTAGATTTCAAAAAAAACAAAATCTAAAAAAGAAATTATTAAAATTCATAAATTTATTTTCCTGTCTCAAAATGTAATTCACTTCTTTACATTGAATAAATATATATTTCACCATACAAAGATCATAATAAAATGTAATTCATCATAATAAAATGTAATTCCTTTCTTTAAACCAGTCATTGAGCTTACACCATTACCCTCCACAACCTAAAAGGACAAAAGATAGCATTTGACCTGAGAGTCTTATCGGATGGCGACTGAACCAAAAAGATAGATTTGGCAGCATAAGTAGTAAGAAACGGCGCCGGGATGAAAGCGAGGGCTGTATAAGCTAGCGACTAAGCATGGTTAATACGGCAACAAAAACTTGAACAAAGCTGGAATTACTGGGAGCAAGTAAACACCGACGGTACTTCTATCACGAACTTGCTCTACAAGTCCTTGCATAGGCTTTCCCTTGTTTGCGGTGATAGGTCCACAACATCCAAGTTACTAGGATCCCCAATAGCGGATGGAGGTAAGTCCCTAATTGCAGGCCTCGAAGCACCCAGGTCCACTGCACGCAGATTACAACAACTAATAAATATTATGTAGAATTAGGGCTCCTCCAAGTCAGGTCTCAGAATTTCCTGTAAAATAGGTGTATGTAACGAGAACTCGAATTGAAATCTAAAACTGCACATGGATAGAAAAACATAATGACCAAGTAGACACGCAAAAATCAAAACCAGGCAAAGATATATACCCTTGCCATTGTATGCCCACGCAGAAATTCTATCATGATTTTACGAAATGTACTTTCGGTGAAATTGGGACGACAAAATTCATGTGTCCCACATGGAAACCGAATGGGCATTAACGAATGTTTTGTATTCATTGGTGATATAATATCTTGTAGCAAAGATTGGGGTAGGCCATGGCCAAAATGCAAAAGTTTCAAAGAACTTTGAATTAAGTGCGTACCATTGGCATTAGGAAATCGACAACATATAAAAAGTGTGAGAACATCCAGGTGAATTCCTCCAAAAAATCCAACCAACTGCAAACATGAAAGTAAGATGTTCAAGAAGGAATTTGGAATACCAATAACAAAAAACAGGTAAGAGCAGCTATATAACAATAAAAGTTAAACTTAAAAAACAAATGAAAATTTCCCATACATTGCAATATATTCCTTGCCTTCTTGCCCATAATTTAAGGCACCGCAACACTAATTGGAACTTAAGAATTGATCAAACAAAAGGAGCATTAGAATTGTACAGAAGTAAAAACTGCACAACTACGACATCACGACCCCTCATGATTGGGAAGCCGGATCAAACCCCGGAGTAAACATACCCCAAATACATAGGCTAGAAGACATGGCTTGTGAACACCAAAACCTATCAAAACTATTTCGGTAAAAATGCAGAAAACTGTGATTTACCTCTAAGTTTGGAACAAGTTGAAGAGTTTGCATGTTAGCACGTGCTCCAGACAAGCATTTCCAACTAGTATCATCAATTTTTGGTAAGACTAATGGATTGAGAATATCCACACTCTGCAGGATTACACACGACATAGATGTCAGGAATGAACAAAGCGACGTTCAAATAGATCAACAAAGCACAAGGGTCATTGAATAGACATCTTTTTTATTTCACTTACAGCAGAACTTTCATAATTTTGGCTATCTGCACCATAACCTCACCTGCAAAGAAATTAAATCTCCCATTATAAACCAATAAGAGAGATGACAAACAAAAATCACAAAAATAAAAAACATTTCTTAGTGATTAGATACATGAGAACTACTGTCAAAGACATGAATGAACTCCCTCCTGCAGCTAAGCATTCAAAGTATATCAGAACCCATAGAGATTCATATTCCAACAGAAGAAGAATTTATGGAAATGATTCACCCCTAACCTTTCGCATTTATCAACTATCATTACACAAAAACTATCATTACAAAAAAAACAGCGTCAATTCTCTCCTAATTATAAGTTGAAACCATGAAGTTCTACACTAATCAATACTAGAAAAAATCAATCGACAACTATAGAAGCCCTTCAAACTAACAATAGCTATATATCAAAACTTAAAAAATCACAAATTTTAATAATCAAAAGATTACCCATTAACCGGAATCCATAAATACAGAACAAGGTAAATCGAGGAGGGCTAATAGTTTCACGAATAAATTTTTTGGAACTTGTCACCTAGAGAAACCGTAGTTAGGTCAAATGCTCTTAAGTTCCTCTTGAAAGGTGCAAACCGATATTGGGACTCTAGGAGCACAAAACTTATCATTTTGTGACAAAATCAACTTGGGAGTCGAAACTAGCACTAAAGTGAAAATGACCTATGCTTTCTGTAGATTTAATCAGTATAGTTCCACCAATGCTACATACTCTTTACTACACTATTTTGGAGATAAGATCGACAAATTAAACCTAAAGTCGACAAAAGGAAGGAGCTGATTTCATTGTCTGTTTTCTACAAAATCCTGTTCTGCTACAAAGACTACTAAATGGCATAAAAGATTCATCTCAAAGGTCAGACAAATTAACACTCACCCTGCGTTTGCCGTTGCACAAGTAAATGTCTGTTGTGGTCACTCATCAATGTCCCTAAACTGACTTGACTTTGAACTTTGTGCTTTAACAACAAACTGTCAAAGCAGAGAAACATGAGTTATATTCGGGACGGGAAGATTTCCACGATTAAGTATAACTTAAATTGGAGTCTAAAACGTTTTCTAATGAACTCATTCGATTATTACAATTGTATCTCGAGATGTATGCAAGGTTGTAAAGGAAGTTCACACGGATCGGTAGAAAAATATCAAAAACCGAGAATGAGCTTTTCATTTAGTTGGAAGTTCGATCTTGATTTACGAGTTTTAAGGTCGTCTGTTTTGTCTCATCTTTATAACAAGCTTCTCCTTGATCACAAATGACTTGGGAAGGCTGCTAAACATAAAAACAAACCTAAATCAAATTCGTGAATCGAAGCGGAACCAAAAGACAAAGATGGATACGAGACAAGCAAAAGGAAGAGTAAAGAGAGGGAGGAGTCACCATTATCACTTCTAGTTCGAAGTCGGAACATATTGCGTTGAGAGAAGCGGTCTTGTTTGGTCTTTCATCAATACACCGGTTCTCGCCATCCATTCAAGAGGCCGAAAACATTCTTCCGCAAGAGGTTTACTCTTGCTCAATTCCAAGCTTGTTAATTCAATAACAAATCGATCAATAATACTTACCGAAACAACTCCATATTCGAAGCACTTAACAAACCATATCCATGAATTGCTAAAATTAGTTGATAAAATTAACAGAACCATTTCATTAACACATCATCGATATATTTTGGACTAAAAAAATTAGATATATGGAAATCACTACTTGAATATCTTACGATAAACAACCTTAAAGATCTGATTAAAAATGAAGAATTACATTACATCTAGATAATAGCATTTAAACTTCAAAGGGTGGAAATTCAAAAAGACCAATGAAAACCCACTAACAAAAACTAAATACATACACCATTAGAAACCAATTTCGGCAGAAAACCTCGCAAAACCAGCCAAGACAAGCCTACAATCGTGTAAAACGAAAATTTCAGAAATCAAAAAAAATCCAAACTCAATACAAACTCATATATAGCTAATCCTAATTTAATGTAAGCCAGTAAAATCCAAACTCATACAAACACAACTAAAAAAAACAAATCAAAAAAGATTAATTTCTACTATGAAATCAAGAAGGAAATCATGGAAAAAATAATCTAAAAAACCCTAACTTTACCTGCTGATATTGGTGAATGCAGAGAGGATCACTTAATCTACTTATTTCCTCCATTAATTCGATCTCTCGAGTACCCATTTGATGATCGAATTAGTAGTTGCTCATGCATTTTTTTTGTTCTTCTTCATGAGGTATTGTTACTATAACAAGTTTTGATCTTGATTTGCGAGTTTTGATGGCAAAAAGATAAAGCTCCTTTATTTTCCGTGGATCTGAGTAGTAGACATGGTGAAGGAGAAAAGCGAAAGGATGGGGCGGAGAGAGCAAGAGAGGAAGAAAATAGAGGATAAGATATTACGATTAGGTTTTTGTTTCAAAGGATGTTCGCTGCTAATCTCGAGGAAATGCTTAACGAGATCAAGGGCTGTGATGACCGACGTGTGTTTTTCGCATGTGTGTTTTTTTATGTGAAAACTGTTGGCAGGAGGCCATAGCATTCAACAATGTTTTTAGATCGAAAATGTTGTAGAAAGCCCATTTATCTACAACGTTGGGCCTAACATTGTGATATGTCCGTTGTAAATGGCTAATTTTCTTGTAGTGTTTATATTGAGTGTTTCGAAAATGTTAGGTGTATTTTCTCACTGATCTACTTTCCGCAATAATCAAACGGGATAGTAGTGCACGACTATTCCCTACTACTGGTATCAGAGCCGAGTACCTAGATCGAAGGAGAAGAAAATGACATCAAAACTTGGAAAAACTTCAAATGTAAAGTTTGAGGTGGAGAAATTCAATGGGAAAATTAATTTTAGCCTGTGGCAAAACGGAGTTAAGGATATGTTGATTCAACAAGGTTTACACAAAACTTTGTTGGGATCTTCAGGGAAACCCGAGGATGTAAAAGATGAAGATTGGAATGATCTTGATCTTCAAGCATGTAGTAGCATCAAACTATGCTTGGAAAAAGAGATCACATATAATGTGATGCAGGAAACATCAACTGCAGAAATATGGAAGAAACTCGAGTCGCTTTATATGGAGACATCTCTCACGAGTAAGCTTCATTTGAAAAAGCAATTATATTCTTTTCGGATGAAGAAAGGTGTTAATATTAATGAACACTTGTGCGAGTTTAACAAAATACTCACTGATTTGTTAAACGTCGGAATCATTATTCATGATGAGGATAAGGCTTTACCTTTCTTTTGTTCTCTTCCTTCTTCTTATGAGCATTTAATTATCACCTTGTTGCACGGAAAAGACACTGTCAAACTTGATGATGTCACGGCATCCTTGGTTTCTGATGAATTTAGAAAGAAGGATCTGGAGCGTCCAAATTGATGGGTTGTTTGTCAGCGGAAGAACTAATGAAAGAAAGCCAAGAAAATTCAATGGCAAATCTAGATTCAAATCCAAACCTAAAGGGGATCTAGAATGCTATTGGTGTCACGATAAAGGTCACATGAAACGGAATTGTCTTAAATTTAAGGCAAGTAACGGGAAGAAAGAGGTTAAAGAAGCGGAGGTGGTTACTGAAGTTGCTTCAGACGATTCAGGCGATGTGCTAGCTGTTACTTCACACGACAATACTACGGATAGTTGGATTCTTGATTCAGCATGCTCATATCACATGAGTCCCAATAGGAACTGGTTTTATACATATAAAGAATTGAACACCGGTTAAGTTTTGATGGGTAATAATCATGCCTGCAAAATTATAGGTATTGGTACGATTAGAATCAAGATGCATGATGGTGTTGTAAGAACTTTAACAGATGTTAGACATATTACTGAACTTCGTAAAAATCTCATCTCGGTGGGATCATTGGACTCAAGCGGCTATAAAATTACTGTCAAAGATGGAGTTCTTCAAGTTCTTCGTGGAGCGGTCGTTTTAATTCGCGGAAACAAACAAGGAAATCTGTACTTTCTTGATGGAAGCACAGTTACAGGAGGAGCCGCTATAACACAAGCAGCAGAGTCGGAGTTATCCAACACAAGATTGTGGCATATGCGGTTAGGCCATATGAGTGAAAAGGGTATGCCTATATTAATCAAGCGAGGACTTCTTACTGGTGTTAAGTCCGTCAAACTGGGGTTTTGCGAGCACTGTATTTTTTGCAAGCAACATCGAACCAAATTTGGAAGTGTAGTTCATAACACTAAGGAACGACTTGATTATGTTCACATTGATGTCACTACACCAAAACATCCGATTTGGGACGGATATACGCGTTGCAATAAATTTCACCAACGCTAATATCCGTTGGAAATAAGGCGTAGCAAATTTTTGTGCAACGCCAATATCCGTTGGGCATATTAATTTGTGCAACGTATAAAAACGTTGGTCAAAAATCTTACCAACGTTTTTTGAGCAACGGATTTTTCTATTTGTGCAACGGTTACAGTAATTTAGGCAACGTATTACTCTAATTTGAGAAACACTTATATACGTTGCAAACACATTTTACAAGTAAAAAATAAAATAAATACGGCTATATTTCCGGTTAAAAAAAAATAATTACGACAATAATTCTGGCAGGTTTCTGCACCCGCATATACCATTGTAGATCAACTAAAAGACCCAATATATCACAATCCAACAAGATATATTCATATATATCAGCTTGTAATAAATATATGAATCAGCACGTAACAGATGAACTATAATAAAACTTGGTTGATTTAAAGATAAATACGAATCCAAGTTTATGAATTTGACAATATGAATTAGTTCATAAGAATACCTTCAGTTGTTTACATATAAGTTGTATCAGAAGTACCAATGGTTTAAGAGCATTAAAATCAATATCCTGAAGAGTGGAGACAATATTATATGGAAGTTAAGGTTAGTGGTAAAATTCAGTGTGTTAATGAGAGATATAACACAAACCCTGCCACCTTATATGGAAATATGACTGCGCAATTGCTTCCCATAATGTCCAGGCAGGCATCGCCATCATCGATTGAGCACATCTGTATAAATATAAAAGAGAAACAAGCTTGTTATAACCACAAGAATAGATGCGCACTCCCAATCCCACCACCAGCAACTATGAATTATTATTACTAAGCTTTGAAGACAAAAAAACTAACTGAAAACAATAATTTTCATGCTCGTATAAAACACAATGCGGGGAATAAACACAAACCTTGGTCCTTGATATCAAGAGTAGAATCGAGCAAGCTCAGTGTAGTTTGAGGCAGTTAATCAACTACAAAAATCAATTCGAAATGGATGATCAAGAGTAGTTGGATGTTTCTTCGTAGATAGATTCAAATGCTTTGCAATACTCATTGGCATATGATTTATGCAAGTTTTCATCTTGGTAAACTAAAACTAGAGGATAAATATCTACCAATTAGAACGAAGACCCATCATGATCATCTCCCGGAAGATGGTTCAGCTAAAGCATGTAAGCAAGGTATACATGACAGCGCATGCTAATACAAAGTATACACATATGCAACTTTGTTATATTACTGGGGAAAGAGTTATTATTGTTGAAAGCACCCAACATCTGGAGATCAAATAACACCACTTTGAGCATCTTTTTTTAAAATGCACTTGCAATTGTATAAATATATCTATCTAGGAACTTCCACTTTGATAATATATGAGTTTGATTGGGAGTATGAGATTCAAAATTATACCTCTGCACAGGATCTTGTACTTAATTCGGTAATAAGCTTCCCACTTTATGGACATGATAGTCAAAATCTTTGGTCAGGTCTTTGGTCATTATGATGTCATCATCCCGCTTGTGACCAGGCCTTGGCTTCCAAGTTGAACATTACAGTCGAGGAGCGATTGAGAGTGTCAAGTATATAAAAGTGAAAGAAAAAAACGGAAATAAAAAAGATGAATAATTAAAAATAATATCTTTGTTGCGTGCATATAGAAAGGTCCTAAGTGCGGCATTTGTGGTTCTCTCTGTTAGTAACTAAACTATGATTATTCATTGGAATTATTTATGCAAGTTTGACCCGATTTACTAAAAATTAACTTAGATCAATTCAATTTAAATCTATCTGAAGCATATCAGATAGGAATTGGTGAGGATTCAAATGCGTACCTTTCAAAAAAAAATCAGATAGGAACACCGAAGGGTTAGCATGGAATTTAACATCAACTCTTCAATACTTCACAAGTAATTGAACTGCAATCACCACATCAGACTTAAAATATCATCCCGATATATAGAAAAAACAAAGGTGAAAAGTAGAGAACCCTTACCAGTAAGAATGATAGCAAATCAATGTCAAGAACTGGAACCAAAATGGTGCAACAAAACCCATTACCTAAAAAAGAAAAGAAAAGATCAACTCCATATTATATGACAGGAGTATACCAACCTTCTCCCTCTTCCTTTATCCGGGCTTGGGACCGACAACGCATTCGCATTGGCGGAGTTAAAAAGGTTTGACATTAAAATGAACAACAAGAAACAAAATATATATGATAAATTCCATCAAACATAGAAACCACTAAAAACTATAAAGACAGAGTAGACAGATGCATAGTCTGTCTAATCTTCCTACAGCCAAAAAAACACCTAAAAAGAAGTCTGTAGAATTCGTCGTTATATTAAGCAATCTCCCTAGTCAGTATACCCCAAAACAAAAAGCCTATAAGATTCGCTATTATATATCTTCCTTTGTGTCAAAATACCCAAAAAAAAGGAAGTCTGTAGGAGATGCTGTGTTTGTCAAAATACCCTTTGTCAAAATACCCAATCCTAAAAAGTTTCACTATTTGCAGGCTGCATCCTATCCTCGCTCCATTTTACAAAAGCAGGCAGTGATAGCTGTTTTAAGAAGAAATAACTATCTCCTTGAGGGGGATCCCAAAGAGCTGCTGCTTGGACATACATTACCTCGACATAAACTCTCTTCTCAGTCGGCTTCAGCTTTTGACAATGTAAGACATCACCCGGGTGAATACTTCCTAATGCAACAACTTCACCTTTATTGTTTAGTAGCTCAACTTTCCCAGATGTAACCCCAGCAGAAGCAATTTCCTCGTTATCCAGGACATGATGACTTCCACCGACACGATGAGTATTTGACCCTTTTTCGGGCTAGGAGTGACTCTTCTAGGAGGATTGGAGGAACTAGTCAAAATGCAGACACATTAGGCTTCAGTAAGTGTAAGAGCGCCTGTCAACAAGATCATATTAGAACTATCACAGAGTTGAAGGTGTATTAAACTTATTTAAAACTGCAAGGCAAGTTAGAATTCAACACTTAAGTCAACTTTACTGCTCAGCGACCCGAGTTGGCCACCCAAAATACTAACATCAGTTTCAATTTTGTTGAGTTTCGCTCCTTTTGGGAGTCTTTATTTTGAAGAACAAAACGCGACTACGCCATCCGAGCACAGCTTCTTGGACGTACGGGATGAGTGGCCACGAATACAATCTTTTCGATTTTCTCCAAACACATCTTCTAGTGGCTCTGAAATCAAACAACTCTTGCCATCACTAGCTCCTGCTTGTTTATACTTATCCTTGGCTTCCATTAGTTTCTTCTATAATTTCATAATAGAATCTTGGTGGTTAGCTAAGAGTATGCAGTAGTGAAATAAGTGTCGTTATTTATTTACTGAAGTATACTTACATGTGCCTATTCCGCACTAGGATGCACAGTCCCATCCTTACATTGGTGTCCCAACAACCACTTGTCTGTGGTGTCTTCAGGTACTTGGAAAATGCCCGACTCGTCCTGGAAAAGTGGTTTATTATATTAAAATTGAACCTCTATCATTATTACAACCATTAGTTATGTAATTAACAGATAGTAGAGTTACCAGTTTATATTTTTTGTTATTGTAAGAGCATCTCCCAAGTGTATGGCGGATCGTGGATTGTGCTCTGGATTGTGCATTGAGAATATTCTTTGCTATATATTATCTCAGGTTGCTTTTCATAGTCAACAAAATCATGCCAAATATTTCGATTCATCCCAGCTGGAACTTTATCTCTTGCAGCTTCCCAGAGTTCTGGAGTGAGTGGAAGGCGTTGTGGCACTTCAGACACTTCCTACGGTACAACAAACCCATACTCAGATAATGCAGGCCCCTTCTTGGATCTTTTCCTTTTTCCTCTGACCAGATCCCTTAAGTCAGACTTGAAACTCCGGTACAATGGTGGAAATCCCGTTTCTATAACAAGGCGGCAAAGCTTTGGGTCTAAAGGAAATTCAAACTCATCCTGAGATATAGGTTTACGTGGATAAACATTAAGGATAATTGGTAGGTCTTTAAAAGAGTTTTCCTACGTGTTAAACCGCAAGTGCACGGTGTCTACAATGTAAAACAGGGCAAATACGGGTCGATCCCACAGAGAAATGGTGTGGCTATATGTTTGATCTAAGGCTTACTACAACTGATTTCTAACAAGTGACAGAGTTGTTTTGGTGTTGTCGATACGACTGAGTTGAGGTTGTGATTGTAAACTAAAGCGTGTGAACAAATTGTAAACAAATTACGAGAGCACTAGGGTGATTGAATCAACCCTCTAGTTCTATGCTAAGGAAAAACAGTTGTCCATTGTGTCTTGTGCTTTCCTTTGAAGGTCTCAGGTGGATCCTTGGTTAGATAACTCACTAACTCTCCCCTAGTATAGGATGTCTTTCTACAAGACACCCTATCGGAGAATTTTTGATTCATTAGCTAAGCATTAATCCTAAAACAGTTTAATCATAACAAGAACACATGAAGACTGATTATATTAACATACAAACTAGGGGTTTCATCAACACCCCAGTAAATCAAATTAGAACATTAAAAGAACAATTCAAACACAAATTAGACTAAGTTTGTGCTCTGGCTAGCCCAGGCATGCCCTCTAACATACACAACTCCACATATTTATACAAGCAAATACCAAACCCTAATTCTCTTCAAAACAAAAATTAAAAGCAAACCAATTCTCCCATACCCTCCGAATCGTGCTCTCCTCTGTCAATTCGTCTCGAGCTCCATGCATGGGCTTTTAGGACAAACCCTAGTTCCAACCATCTCCAACCTGAGCTTCTAGGGTAAGGGAGAAGGCGAGAAAAGAGATGGGTCGAACTAGGGTGGCGTGGTAGGTGGCTATGGTTGTGTTGGTGTCGGGGAAAGGGATGGTGGTGTTGATAGCTCGATTTTGTCGGGGAGAGGGAGGAGGTAAGGGAAGAAGATGGGTTCTCAGAATGTCGTGGGAGAGAGAGAAATGGAAATGAGAAATGGAGGAAGGTGTGTTTGGTTCGATGGGAAGGGTATAGGACAATTCGGTGTGGAGCGGGAGCATCAAGGTTTGATGAGCCAGCTGAAGCGAGCGTTGGATCTCGGTGAATCCGATGCGTGGCTCGATGCAACCGTAGGATGGAAGTGGATCGGATCTAACGGCTTGGAAGGGATGGGCTCGGATCCGGGTCACGGCCCGGGTCTTGGATAGCTCAAGCCCATGTCTTATAGATGGGTTGCTCCTTGTTGGGTTGCAACCCGATGCGCGCGCGGGCTTTGGCTTCTGCTCCATAGACGCTTGCCTCCAATTTTCTGCTCTTTTGGCTCCTCAGATTCTCCGAACTTTATTTATTACCTAAAAAACACAAAATTAATTAATACAAATATTTATTCTTGAAAACAAAGAAAATACGAATGCGGGATAATATCGATTTACGAACACAAAAGATGAGCTAAATGCCAATAAATAGGTGTAGAAATATGCAATATTTGGCACTCATCAAATACCCCCAAACCCGAATTTTACTTGTCCTCAAGTGAAACAGAAATTAGGAAATCCTAACTATACCACCTATCGCTGGTCTCTCGAATGCATTTAGCGTATGCACTAAGCCTTTAAACCCCTAGGTGTCCCTAGTGGACGAGTTGTAGTCTCGTGAGGGTTTACCACAGAGGTGTACCCACAAAACCTTCTCCAACTTCAGAGTGTAAAAGAGTCTCAAGCATCCAAGGAGCTATGAGGACATAGAGTTTCTACATGCTAGTAACAAGAAGTTAGAACTACCAAAGAACGCATTCTCATCCTTAAGTGTTGAGCGAGAAATAACCATACCATATGAAAGAATTCGGATTCGATTGTGATCATAAGCCTCGACTTCTGCCTCACCAATAGGGTTTTATGATAATTGCACTCAAAAAGACCGCTTTTTAGTCTCTCATGTGTGCGGGCGGGAATAAAGAGAGAAATCCTGCACATTGTAGGTAAGAAGGATAACCTTCCGAAATAATTTGGAGACTCCACGAAGTGTGGACAAAAAGAATCTTTTTCGATGATCTCTAAGAAAGGAAATCAACCATTAGCAAGGATGGGAGTACTCACTTACCTTCTCACCCGATCGGCAATTAGTATCACTCTCTCAAAGATCCATAGAAACGTCTTCAATCTTTGGTCTTCGGTCTTCAATTGTTGATGACGAACTTCTGAACTTCACAAAAACTTGACAAACATTTTTTTTTTGTTTTTGTTTTTTTTGAAATGAAAATAACACTAAAAACGATAAAACTTGTATTGTCTTGATTTCATAAACTTCACTAATTCTCAACCTATTTTCTTTTCTCTTTTTTGTTGCATGGAAACCTTGGACTATTTCAACTTTTCTTCAAATATTCTGATGATGCTCCGCTTGTTGACGACGATGTGTTTCTATGAAAGTGTTGATGTTGTTGAGAGGGAGAGAGAGTGATGCTAACTGCAAATCGATATTTAGAAGGAGTTTTCATCTTTAAACGTCACCCTCATGATTGACGGAATTAGCACTCAAGAGATCAAAAATATTGCTGAAAGTGGTGCGAAGTTGGGTAGCTCACCATTCCTACCCGGAATTGACGTACGGTGACACACACTCAAACAACTTTTCTAGAAAGTTGCAAAAAATGAAGGTTGGTGCCTCGCTTGATGTAAAATGGGTAGTCTCCACTATGGGTGATCACAATTCTACTACCGAATATCTAAACAGCACTTAATTCGCCCTCCGGTATGGTTAAATCCAACTTTAACGCTCTAATCAACTAAGAAACCCGATTGTGTTCTCCAGTACTTCCAAGTTACGTTATTTCGGTCAGACTCTCTATGTAAACATAGCTAGAAGCATGCTAGTGACTCTAAAATCTCTAAAAGTTGGAGGTTTTTATGTACATATTTACAAAGAGTTTTTTTTTTCTTCTAAAGAGTGCCACCGGGGGCTATTATTAAAGAAAATCAAACATCGTCGTTTTGTACATGAATGGATGGGAGCCGAGCAACAAACTGTGCTCCGACTCCTTTTTGGATAGCTATCTAGTGAGAATGAAGATGGAGGGAGCTGGTGAAGAATGAAGGTAATAATAAGAAAAATTTAACGCAGGTTTTCTGTCGCCTAAAAGACTAAAAAGACTAAAAACTCCATATGCAAATGTACCCCCCAAACCTAAATCAAACATTGTCCTCAATGTGTCAACAAATAATAAACAGTCACATACCAAGAGAACTATCTTGATAAGAGAAAAGGGAAGAGATTACTTAGGTATGTCGGCGGGAGCAAGGTTAGAGCTTCATTTGTCAATGCTAGAATCCAACATTCTCGGTGGAGATCATATCAGTTAGCAAAATATATGCACAAGAATACTCAACCGATTCAAGAAAAGAAAATTTAACAAGTCCCTCTTTTGGATTATATACAATGAAAATTCACCATACACCAACAATCTAAAGAGTTGAGGATCAACCCAAAAGACAATATGTACAAACATCAACAGCCTTACACAGATATAACATGAGAGTGCAGGAAAGATTGCATACGTGAACAAGTTACCCCCAAACCTAAACTTGTCAACAGATGTGTTCTTAAGCACAAAATCTTGCAATTTTAAAGGTACATCATGCAAAAGGTCTAACTCAAAATGAGTTTTGCTAAGAACAGGCAGATATACATATTCCAACTGTGGCTCCTTAAAGGTGTTATACTTTGATGCAAAATGGTCCAAGAGGACTTGGGAAGCACAAAGTTCTAGGCCTAAATTAGGCATTTTCAGAAAAGTTGGTTTTGCAATTTTGTTACAAACTACACCTAGGTTTGGTGGAGGAGTTTCAATCTGTGCCTTAGGAGAGAGATTAGGTAAATCCAAGTTGTTTTCATGTATAAGATCATTTGCACCATCACACACTTTCCTAAGGTCGGAAAAGAAGGTAAATCATGTTCACCGCATAGAACAATTCATCAATCTCCATGTCATAATCATCATTTTCCAAAATTTCGAGCTCATGCATAAGATCATTGGTGTCAAAAATCTCAGCATTCCCAAGTCACAAACATGTGGTGTAGCATGCTCACTTTCACAGGACAATTTCACAGGCCCCAAATCAGCATCACATGTATGAATATTAGAAGAAGCATCATTCATAGGGTTCACAGAAGAGAAACTAAATGTCTCTGAACCTAAAGATTCCACTACATTTTCAAAATACACATGCTCTCATAACATATCATATTCATCATCATCATAATAATAACACTGCATTTCCCTACTCAAAATTGTAGCATTTCTAGTGTACTCATCTACCTCTAGATTAGGTTCATATTTAGTTGCATGAGTAGGACTAGAAACACTATTTTCAAAATTATCAGGAATAACAAACATCCTATCATAAGCTTCTTTCCAATCTTTATTTTGTACCTCAATCAGGTTCATTTGAAGAATCATAGTGAGATGTTCAAGTGAAGAGGAGTCTTCACTAGTGGGTATGCATGTTTCATATGAAGGATCATTACATGGTTGTGCACATGGTTCACTAGAGAAGGGATGATCATGCATTTTCCATCCAAGTATATCCTTGTTTTGCTCTATGAGCTTTTCCATTAGTGATTTGCATACAATGGTTTGGGGAGCATAACATTGTTCAACTTCCCACTGTGGTTGGTGATACCTGTGTGCAAAATAATTAGGGTATGAGTATTCAAGGTCAGGCCCATGAGAAGGTTCATAATATTCCCTAAAATCACTATGGTCTGTGGGGGTTTCATAACATGAATCATGCCCGTAAGCAAGTTCTCTGATGGATTTGTTTTCATCCCCAGTTGCACCAAAATCCCATGATCTAGCAACTCAATTTGAACTCAAAAAGAAGCATAGCTTAGCACACATCAAGCATGTATAACCAATGATGTCTCAAAACAGGGAAGCTAAGCCCACAGGGGTGCTTAGTGTTGTTGCAAATGTGCAGCCCAAGTTATGCAAATGCACAGCCTAGTTGTTATGCAAAGCCCAGCTGTTGTGGGCTCAGTTTTGGTTTAAGTGGGCTTCAGTTTTTGTGCACGGCCTAGTTATGTGGGCTTCAATGGTTGTGCAAAGCCCAAGTTATGTAAAGGTGCACAGGCTAGTTTATGCAAAACCCAGTGGTTGCTTGGGTTGTCTTAAATGGCAGAGCCTATGCAGAGGGTAACAAAGGCAATACTTATGTGAACAAAGACAACACAGAAAAGCTTATAAGTGGGTAAAATGCACAAGGTAGCTCATGCAACAAGCCACAGCTCATCCAAGTCACAACACAACACAAAGTTATGTGCTTTGGTTTTGTGCACACTCAAATGCCACCAGATCACAAACAACCTACGAGATCTTTGGCTCAAAGATGCATACATGGCAATGGATGCAACAATGAAGGTTAGGGCTAGCATACTACCACATGGCAATTGTTATGAGGCGTAGTATCAACAACACGGTGGTTATGCAAGCATGTGAAGAGGTTCAACAGATTGTGATTACAAAGAAGAACTGATTTCTTATGCAAGCATGGCATATATTCAAAACATCGAAGCAACGGAGATACAATGCTTCAACGGTTGCCGGCACATAGCATCAATCGATGGTTGATCTCACTTCTCATAAGTGAATCAAAGAGGTGAATGAATCAACAAAGTCAGTTGACATCTAGTTTTCACAGACTATGTTCAAAACTGTAGGGCAGGTGGCTCACTAGGCACAGAGGTGCACTGCACAGAACAGTAATGTATAGAGCACAGGAAAGCTCGAGATTTTAGCATGTGATCATGGCTCAGCAGATTCAACAAGTCAACATGCTATTCAAGGTCTCATTACTCATGTGCAAAAAAAAAAAAAAAAAAAAAAAAAAAATGCTGATGCAACAGATGAACATTCAAAATATCACAGTGGTGATTGCAAGGTGGCTAGTGCATTATGCAGGCATGGTTCACAGATTCAAGATGCAGCACAAGGTCAAGGTTGAGCACCACTGGCAATCAGCCAAGGCAAGCAGCCACAGGGTCAGGGTTATGCTCAGGGTTATGCTTAGAGTATGCAAGGTTCAGAGGTCGTAGATGCAGTCAGATTGAACAAAGTACAACACGGTTGGAAAACACACGGAGTTTGCACGGATGCACGGTTTGATGTTTGCGGGGGCCGATTGACGAGGGGTTTCAATAGGCTTGCGGGCTTAACAGATCAAGATATGCAAAGGTACAGGGCAACCTACTCGGTTGATGTCACTATGGCTAAAATCTAACTTGGTTAGCTAGGTTGCAGCTGAGGCTCAACAGCTTTAGGGGCTGGAGCTGGTGTTGTTAAAGCAAAGAATTTAATGCACAAATTACCCAAGAACAAAAGGTTTCATCCAACACAATTTTGCTTCAAATGTCACAGGGCCATGCAAAAATTTCGAGAGATCCCGGGGGTTATTGTTCATGCAGGGGTGATACTGGTGCATATACAATGATGATGCAATGTATTGCACAGATCAGTTTTGACACAAAGCTCAAACATGTGATGGCAGATTCATGCATACACCCATACAATTCAGCACACAGACATGGCATACTCAGCTAACAGGTGTATAATTCACATATCACGGAGCCACTCACTCCGAATTGCGGGGGTTGCTCGGGCTTTGCAAAACTCAAGTTTTGCGCCTTTTTCTTCCCTCCTTAGGCTTGCTCGGCGAGAGGATACGGGTACCTGTTGCTCAGAGGGGAAGTTCAGTTCTCAGAATGTGCAAGTTATAGCAAATGGAATGAATATTAACACTGGCATATGCAACTGAGAGTATCTTGGACTGACACGGGGGAAAGTCATGTTATGCTTAATTGGACTGACTGGGACCAAGAATTACAATTAACATTAAGCTACAGGGCAATGATGCTTATAGCTCAGATCAAAAAGCTAAGATGCAAATGAGATGCTAGAAATTACACTAACTAATATGCAGCTGAGAATTAAAAGTGAAATTTAAACTAAACTCTAGCCACAAATGAGGATGCAAGCTAGCGAAAAACAATTAGTGAAGGATTAGAAACAAACGACAAAGGATTAACGGTGAAGATGCGAGTAAAAGAAAACAGCTAAGCTACACTAAGACAGGCAATGATGTAAAGCATATATACGAGGGTGAAATGAAATTCAGTGAAACAAGCAATAATTGACACAACACACGCCAAGTCCCCGGCAGCGGCGCCAAAAACTTGGTACGTCTTTAAAAGAGTTTTCCTACGTGTTAAACTGCAAGTGCACGGTGTCTACAATGTAAAACAGGGCAAATACGGGTCGATCCACGGAGAAATGGTATGGCTATATGTTTGATCTAAGGCTTACTACAACTGATTTCTAACAAGTGACGAGTTGTTTTGGTGTTGTCGATACGGGCGAGTTGAGGTTGTGATTGTAAACTAAAGCGAAGCAGACAAATTGTAAACAAATTATCGAGAGCACTAGGGTGATTTAATCAACCCTCTAGTTCTATGGTAAGGCAAAACAGGTTGTCCATTGTGTCTTGTGCCTTCCTTTGAAGGTCTCGGGTGGATCCTTGGTTAGATAACTCACTAACTCTCCCCTAGTATAGGATGTCTTTCTACAGTACACCCTATCACAGAATTGTTTGATTCATTAGCTAAGCATTAATCCTAAAACAGTTTAATCATAACAAGAACACATGAAGACTGATTATATTAACATACAAACTAGGGGTTTCATCAACACCCCAGTAAATCAAATTAGAACATTAAAAGAACAATTCAAACACAAATTAGACTAAGTTTGTGCTCTGGCTAGCCCAGGCATGCCCTCTAACATACACAACTCCACATATTTATACAAGCAAATACCAAACCCTAATTCTCTTCAAAACAAAAATTAAAAGCAAACCCATTCGCCCATACCCTCCGAATCGTGCTCTCCTCTGTCAATTCGTCTCGAGCTCCATGCATGGGCTTTTGTACAAACCCTAGTTCCAACCATCTCCAACCGAGCTTCTAGGGTAAGGGAGAAGGGGAAAAGAGATGGGTCGAACTAGGGTGGCGGGTAGGTGGCTATGGTTGTGTTGGTGTCGGGGAAAGGGATGGTGGTGTTGATAGCTACGATTTTGTCGGGGAGAGGGAGGAGGTAAGGGGAAGAAGATGGGTTCTCAGAACCGTGGGAGAGAGAGAGAATGGAAGTGAGAAATGGAGGAAGGTGTGTTTGGTTCGATGGGAAGGGTATAGGCCAATTCGGTGTGGAGCGGGAGCATCAAGGTTTGATGAGCCAGGTGAAGCGAGCGTTGGATCTCGGTGAATCCGATGCGTGGCCCGATGCAACCGTGTAGGATGGAAGTGGATCGGATCTAACGGCTTGGAAGGGACGGGCTCGGATCCGGGTCACGGTCCGGGTCTTGGATAGCTCAAGCCCATGTCTTGTAGATGGGTTGCTCCTTGTTGGGTTGCAACCGATGCGCGCGCGGCTTTGGCTTTACGCTCCATAGACGCTTGCCTCCAATTTTACGCTCTTTTGGCTCTCGGATTCTCCGAACTTTATTTATTACCTAAAAACACAAAATTAATTAATACAAATATTTATTCTTGAAAACAAAGAAAATACGAGAATGTGATAATATCGATTTACGAACACAAAAGATGAGCTAAATGCCAATAAATAGGTGTAGAAATATG
>JAJJWW010007937.1:0-22344 GCA_023531295.1 Papaver armeniacum | reverse complement strand
TGCATTGGCCTTGGCCACTCAGCCCATCCAGCTGAGTAAGATATTGACCCGGTTCGACTTAGTGTGCTAACTCGGTTGACCTGGCCGATCCGACTCGTTGACCGGTGACCGGGCGGACTTTGCCGGTCACCGGAACCGTTTTCCGGTCACCTCTCCGGCCGATTTCCGACCATAATACCAGTTTTCCGGTGACGTATTTTTGGACATATTTTCTACATGGGTTTCTCTCTCTTATGGGCTTGGTGGATTTTCATCTAATGGACTTTGAAGGCTAGACCTAATTTTGGAACAAGAGGAGCTATAAAAGAGAAATCCTACAACTTTTGGAACACGTTTTATTCTTGGAGAAAGGGAAGAGTCGCTTTTGTTTACGCAACTAGGGTTTGCTTTTGTTCATCTTCTTCTTTATTCAATTCATAATTTTGTGATGAACTCCATAGCTATGAGTAGCTAAATTCTATATTATTGGTTAAGGATGTAGTCCTATTTCTAAAACTTGTGTTTGCTTTATGTATTAGTTTTCTCTCTTAATTATTGTTCACATCTCTACTGCTTTAAGAATCACATGATTGATGTATTGTGATAGGATTATGATGTTTGATTAGTTAAGTGGCCAATTAATTGAACTTGCATCCTAGTCCATAGCTATTTTAGGGTTTTTCATCGAGCGATAACCCTAAATACAAGTAGCATGATATGTTTACGGTTTGTAGTGATACACTCTCGTAATCATATGTAGAGTTTGACCATTGTCCGAATTGTTATGCGCAACGCATGACAATTGCATTGATTAGCCTATTTCTGAAACTTAATGCTCCTAGGAATTGAACTTAATTAGCGCAAGGCGTTAGGTTATTCTTTAGGTAGAATTCACATACGCAGCTCTAATGTGTGTGTTGATGAACTTAGGAAATTAATAGATTATCTTGCTCTCTTGATTCTCTAGGCTTTTGATAATATAAGAGATTAAATCGTAATTCTAATCATATATGCAAGCACATGTCTAAGATTGAAGATGAATTCCTTGATTGTCAATGTTTGTCAATGTTAGTGATCAAAACTATAAGTCTTGATTTCTAGACTATTTATAGATGTCTCGGACTAGGACATGGATAGTGTAGTTGAGCTTAAATCTCTCGACGTTCATCTCTTGAAGACGAAGAACTATTAAGGGGAGCTTGTGGAACTTCTTCGACAAAAGGTATGTGGAGACTTGAACTTATCTATCACTTGGAAAGTCTATTTCTACTATCTACTATATTGAGACATAAGTCGTGTTACGATATAGTTTTCTCTATACACATTTGAGATTTCGAGCTGAGTATATCTCGCTTACATATTTCTCGAAATATGTGTTGGTAAGCTTTCGCTTCGACCAAGTTCATCTTATATCATGACAAAATTTCCGAGTAACATCTTACATGGTTTGTGTGATACAATCATTTGGTGTAAGACTTGGAAGGTTTCAATAATGATTATTTCAATATCTTGAAAATTGCTTTGATGCTAATAGTCTGTGAAAACGGCTATTGACATTATAGAAGAATATTTCAATGATTGAAATAAAGACTTGATGATGTAACCATCTTTGGATATAAGCATATATAGTGTGTTCGCACATTAGTGTATAAGTCCATAAACCGACAGCCAAGTGTATGCATATGTGTGTATACGGAATTGGTAAAGGAGATAGGTTAAGTATGCGTACATGTACGCATACTGGCGGAAGTTCTCAAATCGAGAATTTCTGCTGAGTTTGGTTTTGGCGAAACTCTTAACTAATCACCTTAAGTATCCGTACCCAAACGCATACTGGCGGAATTTTTTGAACCGAAAATTTATGCTGAGTTTGGAAACTTTACAAACTCAAAACCGGTTGCTTAAGTACGCATACCGTAGCATACTTAAGCTGGTTACTTTGTCAAATCGGTCAAGTCCATGAACTTAAACATTTAAATCATAAGGAATACAATATGTTCATGATTGATTCAATTGAATCAAACCGATTTGATTTCAATTGTGTTTTCTAAACAATTTAACAACTCTTTAATTAGTTTCATTTGAGTCATTTGAACTAGTTATGGTTAAGATGAATAAGGTTGATATAAGAGTAATCATATGGCTAACCTCGGTTAACTATTTGTGAACCAACCTGATGTACACGTTTAGGTACGGCTACATAAACCTAAATGAGGGTACATTTCATTTGTGTGTAACAAGCTAAGTTCGATCTAACGGTTAAAAGATATTAGCTTGGTTGAATCAGGTTTTTCATCTAACGGTGAATTTTGAATGCTTTGTTACCAAGGTAACTTGGATTGCAAACCCTGATTTGAAAACTATATAAAGGAGAACTAGCAACTGGGAAACCTAATCCCCACACCTCATGTGTGTTACTAGTTGCATAACTAGAGTCGATTCTCCTTTAACCTTAGGTTTCTTCTCGAGACCCCATAGGTTAACGACTTGAAGACTTCATTGGGATTGTGAAGCCATACCCAACTATTATCTTCGTAGTTGTGTGATCTGATCTTGTTGTTTCTATCGTGTTGAGTGCAATTGAAATAATTGGCTGGAGATTTTATATCTCCGATAGGCAAGATAGAAAAGTAATCACAAACAAACTTCGTCTCATCGTTTGTGATTCCACAATAACTTGTTTCGCTAGTTGATTAAGTTTATTATGAGGTGATTGATAATACTAGGTTGTTCTTCGGGAATATAAGTCTGGTTTATCAATTGGTTCATGTTCACCTTGATTTATCAAAATACGGAACAAAAACTCTTGGGTATTTCTGTGGGAGATAGATTTATTCAATCCTATAGACTTTTCTGTGTGAGACAGATTTGTCTATCAAGTCTTCAACTTTGGGTCATAGCAACTCTTAGTTGTGGGTGAGATCAGCTAAGCGAATCAATTGCGTAGTACGCTGCTGGTATCAGAGACGTAAGGAGCGCAACTGTACCTTGAATCAGTGTGAGATTGATTAGGGTTCAACTACAGTCCAGTCCGAAGTTAATTGGTAGTAGGCTAGTGTTTGTAACAGCTTAATATAGTGTGGTGTTCAATCTGGACTAGGTCCCGGGGTTTTTCTGCATTTGCAGTTTCCTCGTTAACAAAATTCTGGTGTATGTGTTATTTCTTTTCCGCATTATATTTTGTTATATAATTAAAATATCACAGGTTGTGCGTTAAGATCAATCAATTAGAATATCCAACCTTTGGTTGTTGATTTACATTGATTGAAACTTGAACATTGATCTTTGGTACCATTCAAGATACTCCTCTTATATTCAATCAGGCTCGCAGATTTCTATTTGCTGATTGCGGATTGAATTAAGAGTTAGTGATATTAAACTCTTTGATATACTTTAATCTAGATAGAGTCTGACTGTCTAGTTGATTCTCTAGAAAGTGTATCGTAGTAAGTCCTCTCAGATTGCCAAACGAATTGTTGGGTGTGGTTGTTAGACCCCCGCATTTTCAATTAGTATAGTCGTGCACCATACAACTTAAACTCACCATAACACTTTTGAATAACTGAACTAAGTCAACCAGATGTACAAATGCTTTTCTGCAGGGTATATTGGATGAGGAGGTATATATGAACCAACCATCTGGTTAGGTAGATCCAAAAGTTGTGCATATGTCCATTGGTTACACAAAGAAATATATGGCCTAAAACAGGCACCAAATGCATGGTTCTCGCAGTTAAGCCACTATTTTTTAAAGTTTATTTTTACATGTTCTATTGTAGACATTTTGTGATGGACCGGAAAATTTCTCCTACAGCACCCAGTCGCGCAGGTCGAAACCCTCCGATGCACCACTAGTGAACGAAGTGACCAAGCCTTAGAGTTACAAGATCACCAGGCAAATGCACGTTCATTTGCCATTGCATACATTCTTTGCAAGCATGATCCTTAAACGTATATTCCACACCTTTCTAAATTACCCTTGTTCTGCGAAGGGTATATATCCTTGAGGGACAATGATGACGCATTTGCATGCATTGCTGACTTCCGAGCTCTATCCAGGCACAGCTCATCACTTAACTACCCAGTTTCAGTATTAGCAAAAGTTTACGAACTAGTCTATATGACTATGTTCGTTGTTGCTACAACTCTCATAAAAACTTTTAAGACAACTTATTCACAAAATCACTTTGGGCTTGTGTATTATTGTTTAGTATTGAGTGTTATTGAACACCTCTATGTGCTTGTAAGTTCAAAGGCATACTTATCGCTATGGACTATCATTATGCACAATTCCAGAACCCTTAACCATAATGCATATTCTTTTATGTAATTTCAAGGACTTTTCACATGCTTACATGCTTTCTAATAACAATTTAATCTTAACTGGTAAAATGTTTGCTTGGATCTCAGGCTAACCCTATTTTTAATTCAAAGCTATTTATAGCCTTGAAAATCTATAAATAGAGAGACTCCTGCAACAAGATTTCTTAATCCCTAGCACTTTTATGTCCTATTTGCAAATTTAAAGTCGTCCTATTTAACCTAGGTTCTTCATAGAACTGTATTCTAGGTTACGGCTATGAAGACTTCAATAAGGGATTCGTGAAGCCCGGTCATACTATCTTTTACCTGATAGTTTGTGTATCCAGATCTTGTACTAATTGATCCTTTTGGTTTCCTAAACTTCGGATAAGGAACGAGATAAATATAAATCACAAAATTCTCTTCGTCTTAGACTTTGTGATTGATAGATATCTAAACTCCTCTTTGATTTTTTTGGATTTTTCTTGAGAGATGGCTAGTAATCCAGGCTTCTCAGCTAACTGAGTGTAAGTATTCCGGATTCGCGAGGTTTGCTGGACTTTTTTTACTGTAAACACATTTCTAAACCTAGATTGAAACATATCAAAAGTGAAATCAAATAGGCTTGTATGTTAGAGGCAGATTGGTATTATAAGTCTTCACTGGGGTTGAAGTAACTCTTAGTCTGTAAAGGACGTCGGCAAGAGATATAAAGTACACGACTGCAGATGAATTGCTTAGAGGTTTAACTGGGCCGCAACTATATTCCAGTCCAAAGTTTGATAGTAGGCTAGGGTCTAAAGAGGATTAATACATGTAGTGTTCAAGATAGACGAGGTCCCATGATTTTTCTGCAGGTGCAGTTTTCCTCGTTAACAAATATTCTAGTATCTTTTTTTCCTTTTATGCATTATATTATTTATCGTAACATGAATAGTACAAGAAGTACGTGAATCAATCTAGATAGTTTAAGTCCTTGTTAGCACATTTCTCGATACCCGGACTCGGGTCCGGAAACAAGGGACTATGAAGTGTTCAGACCCAACTTAGTATTAGTATAGTTAGAGCATTACAATATCTTCATCTAACTCGACCTGACATCTCAGTAGTAGTTAATAATTAAGGCCTTACCAGGAAAACTAGGAACACGTCAAGAGAATCCTCCGGTACTTGAAGCATATAATCAACTATAGTTTGCACTTACGTCAATCGAGCGATTACACTTTACATGCTTATTATGTCGCTGATTGGGTTGGAAACCTTGATGATAAGCGATTAATTAGTGGATACTGCATTTACTATGAGGGAAACTTAATCTCTTGGAGTGCAAGGAAGAAGAAAACAGTCTCAAAGTGTAGCACATAAGTAGAATATCAAGGAGTATCAATTGCAACTTTTGAAGTAATATAGTTACCTTCGCTACTAACTTTCACGCAACCACCATCATTAATTATGGTATAATAACCTAGGAGCTACGAATCTCACATCAGATTTAGTCTTTCATGCTCACACGAAGCATACATAAATTGACTATCACTTTGTAACAAAACGTATTGACAACAAGAAACTACAAGTAAAGTCCATATCTTTTAAAGATCAACTAGTTGATTAACAAAAGGTCTAGCTTCAGTCCATTTCTTTTAAAGATCAGCTAGTTGATTCACAAAAGGTCTAGCACCTCGGTTTCATTATTTTTGAGATAACTTAAACATTCGACCACTCATGCTTAACTTGAGGGGGACTATCAAGCAACACATCGTCAACACTTTTCTAGCTAACAGTAAGACTGAATCTGATGACTTGAAAAAATCTTCTAACTGAATGAGTCTTTATCCTATTATTTCTCCACCTTATTATGCAAATGAAATCTTTCCAAATTTCAAAAAAAAATAAAATGAAATAGTAGAATCTTTTATTAAACAGAAACTTCTCTGGGGTAGGAACGCCCCATTGACTCATTTGTTACAATTACATTGAGGAAGTGTAGGCATGTGTTATCCCAAATGAAAGATTGTGTGTTACCTCCCATTTGTAGTTGTTGCTGGTCAATTACGTAATTTGCTAATTTATCTGCAGCTTGGTTTGCCTCTCTGTAGTTGTGGGTGAGTTTGACTTCGCCGATTTATTGTAGATGTTGGTTTATTTCTCTAACCATGTTGCTAATGATCCAAGGCGTTTGGGTGTTGCTATTTGAATTAACTGCAACAAGGCAGTTGAATCTATTTCAAACCATACGTGGTTCCATCCCTGTGACACTGCCATTGATGTGGCAAGATGTAGAGCCCAATTTTCTGCTACCAGAGTTTTTGTTGTTCCTATATGTACAACCATTGCCATCACTATTGTCCCACGCGTGTTTCTGCAAATCCATCCAGCTCCTGCTATATCTGGTTATCCATTTGGTTGTCCTCTGCTTGCACCATCAGTATTGATTTTCAGCCAATTCGGTGGTGGGCGTATCCATTTCACCCAGATAGTTGTCTGTCTTTTTGCTATTATAGATACTCCTTGGGTGTTTGTATCTCAGATGCTTGAGGCCTGCTGATGTTCCCCTTTGTACTCTTGGGTTAGCAATAGTGCTATCTGGAACGTCTGAGATAGCGTTTGAATTATTTTTTTATAAACCCTTGCATTACGCGCCAGCCAAATCGTCCAAATCATGAAGCAACACAAGGTGAAATTACTTTTGTCTTCTGCTAGTTCCATGAGTTCTTCGAAGTTTTGTGATGATTTAAACAGCTGCATTGGTGAAACCTGAGTGTTTCTTGGAGGTTTTCTCTGCTGGTTAGACGTGCCCACATTACCTGTTGGATCTGTTGTCTGGCATATGATGTTTGGGATGGGGTGCGCAGGTAACTACAGTTGGTTATATGGGTTGTTTGTTCTTATATTTGAGTTAGTGTTGATGTGTGCACCCAATAGTTCTCATGTTTGTTTAGCCTGAGTATAATCAAAGAGGCAGTGATGCCCTGATTCCACGCTGGAGGTGCATGCTGGAAAGTTGTTGGAACCGATGATGTTTCTTATATGGAGTGCTTCAAATGTTGGTAAACCTTTGTGGTTGACTTTCCACAAGAAAAGTCTAATTTTTGGTGGGAAATATGCTTGCCATATTCTCCGAGCTAGCTGACTGGTCCGTTGCAATGTTGATTGAGTTTGGTTTGCAGGGACGAAAGAGGGATCATTCACCAATACTGCATATCCATTATTGGTTGTGTAATTGCATGTTTTGGAGTGAGGCCAAATTGGTTTGTCCGGGGTTGCTGGGTTGGGTAGGTGAATGCTCATTACCACGTTTGCAGTTGTTGGAATAAATGTTTGTAATATAGCTTCATAGTTCCAAGTAAATGCATGTGGTGCAATGAGAGTACTGACCAAATTGTCTCCTGCATTTCCCAAAATTGAGACGTGTGAATGCTTAGGTATCCAGTTATCTTTGATTTTGGTTGAATTTCCATCCCCAACCTGGATCCCACAATTATCCTGCACAAACATAGCTACTTTATAAATATTTTTTCCAGTTAGCACTTGCCGAGTCTGGTGGCTTAGGTATGACCGGGAAAATATATTGGCCTTCAAGATACTTTGTCGAGTACAAGGTGTTGCATATTGTTGTTGGATGGGTATGTAATTGCCATACTCTCTTCCCTAGTGAGGCATAGTTGTGATTCCTGCTATGTCTGATATCCAATCCACCTTGAGTCACCAACATGTTTGCTTTGTCCCATCCGATGGTGTGTAATTTCCTTGTACTCTTTTCATGTCCCCAAAAGAAATTTCTGGCAATCTGATCCATTTTCTTGTGAGCGTTGACTGGCATTAGCTGCGTCTGCATGATGTGGTTTGCCGTTGGGATTAAAGACGTGTTGATTAGTACTCTACGCCTTGCTTGGTTTAGAAATTTAGCTATCCAACCTCTACTTTTCCTTTTTAGTTTATGCAGTAATTGTGTAAACATCCTAGAAGAGTTTCTCCCTTGCTTAAACTGTATGCCTGGATATGTGGGTGGGTTGGGAGTGGTGTTAATATTGAAGATACTGGCCAGCCAGTTTTTGGTTTGTTGGGGTAAGTTGGGATGGTGGATGAGAGTTGATTTTTGTTTATTAATTGTTTGGCCTGCCGATGTGGAGTAGGAGTAGAGTATATTGTTAAGGTTGTCAGAGGTAGGTTGATCCGCTGCACATGTTATAAGCAAATCGTATGCATACATCAAATGTAGGATGGGTGGTGCTTTTGAAGAAATTTTCAAACCTTTCAATTTCCCCTGTGATTCCAGCCGCACCAGATTGGATGAAAGAATTTCCGCACATAAGATGAAGATGTATGGAAACATGGGATCTCCCTGTCTAAGTCCTCTTTGTGGTTGAATATTTTCATGTGGGATGCCATTAACTTTCACAGAGTATGTAACTGAGGTTATGCATAGCATGACAAATTCAATAAATTTATTTGGGAATCCTAGAGTAATCAAAGATTGTCTCACAAAACCCCAGTCGATGCTATCATAAGCTTTCTGGATGTCCAACTTTAAAGCAATTTTTGGTTTTTGTGTTTCCAAATTTCGATTAATTATATATCCAATGCAATTATAAAAATTAAAAAGTATATAAATAGTGAAAGTTTCCTTCCGATAAATTGTGGCATTACAGCCATCAAATATTTGTTTCAAGTATAACATGACTTGTTAACTGAAAATGCAGATGAAGCTTTAAATTTTCTGGCACGGCTACTAGTCTTAATAAAAATGAAGACGGAAAGAAAAATGAAGATAAATGGTGAACAAATGAATGCAATATGCCTTGATATCTCATCCGGAGACATTCAAATCGGTGAGACCACAGAATTAACTATTTAACAGTAGATTCTAACGGCAGGAAGTCTGGGACATATTCTCTAATATTTACCATTATGGAACATATCGGTGAAATTCGGATATATTCCCAATTTTTTCAAATAAATGAAAAATTTATCGCAATACAATCTGAAAATTGGACGGACAATTAAAAGATAAAATTGGACGGACAATTAAATATGAAATTTGTCCCATAAACAGTATAGGCAAATGGAAGATTACATGATTAACGACACCTAAAACCTGGTTATGAAATTAAAAATAAATTCTGGTAGGGTTACCAAATAAGTTAATGTGCCGGCCCTTACGATAAGGTAAAGGAGCACATGAAGATAATAAGAAGAAACTCCACTTGGCAATGATCCTCAAAAACAGGTGGCCAAGAATCAAAGAAGAAATCAAGCTACCTAATATAACCCAGCTGTCCTTGTCTCTTTGATTATTTTGTCGATTTTGGTCTACAAGTTGAGAGAACTCCTTTTATCGAATTCCACGATTCTCCCAACTATAACGAACTTCTTCATTTCCTAACCTCTATAACACCGCTGTCTTTTTGGACTCGCTCTCACAACCCAAACAGAGTGCCTTAGTTTAACAGCATTATTTCCAAGTTCAACTCTCACTCCCTCACTCTCTGTAGTACAATTATCTATCAATCATAAAGAACTCAAGATACCTATATTCTAAGTAGTAAAGTACAATTGAAAGGAGAAGAATAAGAAGTAAGAGAGGCAGAGGCAGAGGAGGTAGAGGTAGAGGTATGGGAGCTCAAAGAACACCTCCAAAGAAAAAATCAACAACGCTTGAATTCTTGTTTAGTTTGGATTCATCATACGCCACTATCAACAACAACAACCAATCATCTACAGAAGAACTTCTTTCAATCATTTCTTATTGCACAAACTTCATCTACACTTTCGTCGATCCATTAGAAACGGTATCTCAACAAGATTTCAAGAAGCTTAAGCTCACTCAACTTCTATCTCTTTTGAAATCACCTGAAAACAACCTCTTGGATGATGATGAAATTCAATCAGCCCTTGTCTCGATGATATCTGCTAACCTATTTAGACCACTCCCACCATGTCCAAATGCTTCAACAACGCCAGTTGATTCACCTGATGACGAGGAACCCATGGCGGTTCCTGTACCTTCCTGGCCACACCTACAAGTTGTATACTGTATTCTTCTACGACTAGTCATAAATGCTGACCCGAAAACTCTACGTAATCACATCGATCATTCGTTTCTTGGTAATTTACTCTTGCTCTTTCAATCAGATGATCCTAGAGAGCGCGAGACTTTGAAGAATGTGTACCATCGGATATACTCGAAATTGACATTTTACAGGTCAAATATGAGAAAATCAATGATAAACGTGTTCTTGCACTATGTTTGTGAGATGGAAACTCAGTGTGGGATCGGAGAACTGCTCGAAATATGGGGAAGTATCATTAACGGGTTCGCAGTTCTGATCAAGGAAGAGCACAAGTTGTTTTTGGTTAAGGTTCTAATTCCTCTTCACAAGCCCAAAGGCATTCAAACTTACCACAGGCAATTGGCTTATTGTGTTTCTCAATTTGTACAGAAGGAAACAATTTTAGGTGAGACTGTCGTCAGAGGGATTTTGAAGTATTGGCCAGTTACCAATTGCCAAAAGGAGGTTTTGTTAATTGGACAATTGGAGGAATTGGTTGAAAATATTGATCCCGGTGAGTGTAAGAAGTTGGCTAAGCCATTATGTGCACAATTTGCGAAATGTTTGAACAGTTGCAACTCACAGGTAACATCCTTATTTTCATATTCTGATCACCATTCCTGAACAACTAGATGTTCTAGTCTTGAGGAAAGTTTTCACATACACTTGATTTTGGATTTGCTTTGCAGGTTGCAGAGCGAGCCCTGTACTTATGGAACAATGAGCAGTTTGTAAAAATGGTGACACTGGAAATGGAAGAGGTGTTTCCTGAAGTGGTGCTACGCATTGAAATGAACCTTAAGGGGCATTGGAGTAGGAGCATACGCCAACTCACAGAAAGCATAAAACCGATGCTGGAGGAAATGGACCCAATTATGTATTCCAAGTGCGTCAAAGAGACTGAACATAGAATAAACATGGCTGAGCAGGAAGAAATGGAAAGGAAGTTGAAGTGGGAAGAACTAGAAATGGTCATCGCCAAGAAACAAAATCTTTGATAACCCCGCTGTAAGAGGATCCATGGACACTCTTAGATGGACAAGGTCGGACAAGATTTGCGTCATTTTCTCCGTAAAACCTAAACGATAATGAATTTAAGTCTAATATTTTGATGGTATATTCTTCTTATAAGACTCTACATTACTACAAAAAAATGAGCACAATTCGAGATGTATAAAACCACCATCTACCCCTTTGAATATCAATCGTTCAAAATTAACGGTTGAAATTAAGATCGGTAGATGGTCGGGTTTCTTTATCTCGAATTGCATTCATTTTTATAGGAATATAAAGTCTTATAATATGAACATATCATTAAAATATTAGACTTAAATTCATTGTCGTTTGAGTTTGCCGGGGGGAAATGGCGCAAATCTTGTCCGACCTTGTCCATCTAAGAGTGTCCATGGATCCTCCCTCATTTAAAATTACATTAATAACACAAAGAACCTGACTGCTTTAATTTAGCCTTTCAAGAGTTTTTTTCTTATCAGAAGGCCATGCTTCATATACTTGGATAGCACTTCAACTCTGCTTGGTTTTCTTCCAACTGGTGAGTGAGGTGTCTTCATAGTTCATACAAGAATGCCAAATTCTGTATTATGTTCACTAAATACCCTTCACTTTAGATATTTATATCCTGGTATCAAAACAATCTATATACAAGAAGACAGCCCGAATTTGGGATACATACAAGACTCAATCCAAACCAGCAAGAAAAATAAGCACCGAGGTGCTGGAACGGAAATTGTCTACACTAAATTGCTCTATTTAAAATTACAACGGTCAAAATGCATTAACATCGCATGGCACCTTAAAGTAACCATCCGGCACGGCACTAGACCATCTTTTGTGGTAGAGAGGTGTAGTTCAGAAATATCTTATAATCAAATCAAAAAAAGGCTGCACTAAAATACGAGCAAGAGAGTTTCATCTTCCTATCATAAACAATTTAAAGAAAAAAAATATCAGATCAACCAAGAAAATTTATCACTCATGAACAGATTTACTATTATATCACAACCAGTGGAAGGTGAAAAGAGAAATGACAAGAGACAAAATTATGACTTAAAAATGGTATAAAAAAATACTCCTACTCTTTTCTTTTTTTTTTGACTAATGAATACAAAACAAGGGGGGAGAGGTCAAAAATGTTTCCCAAAGTGCTTGAAAAGCCGCACCCATGGAGTCCATATTGACCTCACAAATCAGCCTCAGCTTCTTCAGATCCACAACTTCTGACTGCTGATCAGTAAAGAACCACCATTTAAAAATAAAAACTGAAGAATCCGCGGTACTTCATATTCTGCTACGGGATCTCCACAGTTTAATCCTTTGTTTTCAGTTTAATATACTCTCCCAGGGCAACTACGACTCCCGCAACCTCATCTAAAAACCTCCCAGAGATCTCACACATATACAGCTCCAAACTGTTGACTGATGTCAACCACGACAAGATAAAACACAAACATTTGATCAACACAGTTATACTTGATATTTTGATAATTTTTCCTTAACGGCAGGATCCAAAGCTGACATGCATTGTTCCCATGCTCCATCCCTTAGCATCTATACAAAGATTCGTCCAAGTTTAGGTTACTTTAGTGCCTTATAAAATTAGTTGCGCAACTACAACTACAAATGTAAAATGTATAAACAAGGAAGCTAACCTGTTTATACCCATTCAACACTTGACAAACTTCATCATGCAATTCCTCGCTCCTTATTTCCTGCCAGAAGTATTATCATCAGATTAAGAACTTTTTATTTTCAGATAGTTGTTTAAAGTCAAATAATTTCATGCTTACGTGCCAACTTGCAATAGCTATGCACATGTACGCAAGAGAACTCAATGCCCCTGAAGGATTTGCTCTAACCTGCAGAAGTTTGTAACGTTTATCAGATAAAGTTAATGATCTCAATCTACACATAATAGGATAAGTTATAGGCATGTACCATTGCACATAGACCCCGGAAAGCATCCTCCTTCTCAACATCATCACGGATCCTGCCACAGTTCAGTTGCTTATGAAACAAATCTTCAACAACAAAAATTTTTTAAAAAAACAATAAATGAAACCATGCTCCAGATTCCAAGTCTCTAATTCCGACCATGTCTACTATCTCCAGATTCTACACGGCTACACCATCAAAAGAGAATCTAATAAAAGCATAAAAGCGTTTACTTATAGTCTATTGACACCACAATATTAATAGGAACAAACATGTGTCTGTGGGTGTAAACTGTTTTGCACAATAATATCAACAAACAGCTAATTACTCAATGGCAGCAGAAGGTGGAAGAAGTTTATCCTACTTGGACAAAGCAGTACACCACGATTGCATGAAATGCTCCATATGAGGTGATACAAGATTGGGACAGACCCATGAGAGTCTTCCAAGAGTGATGGCACTATTTTCGACGAGTGACTTGTGGAGAGCCTGTTCAACATTACAAAGTCAAATAAAAGATAATGGAAATCCCAGAGAAAGGGAAACTAGTGATGGCACAACCAGATCATCGCATACCTGTGCATTTTGCAGAATAGGGACTAGGCATGAGATAACTGTCATCACAACAGGAGAAACTTCTTGGCGAACCTGAAATTAAGTATTATCAATGTATGTCCATAAACCCCACCAAAATGGGTAAAATGGTTAATTTTCTGAAAGTGGTGGTACATTTTTCATTACTTTCACTGGCATTGGATTCAGAGACTAAAACTAGGAAAACTATAGGAGAATAGTCGCATTAATATATTACTGTCAGCTTCCATATAATCTCACAATTTCAGAAATTGATACGAGAAAATTTACGGCATAAATAAGGCTAAAACACATTCCTAATCAGGAAACGAGCAGGCTTCACTTTCTCTTCGTCATTATAAATGACGAACTTATTACAAGGAGGATATTGTCTAATTTAGTTGGACCAAATGGTTAATAATAACTTACTTTGACTGCTAATTCTCCAATCGCCCAACATGCATTATTTGCCACTGATACAGTTTCTTTAAGCTCAGGGGTGCTCTGCAAATGCATGTACATATATGACTTCAGATTCTGCCAAAAATAACTGAACTAGCTATACAAAATCATGAAAAATGAGTTCGCATACCAGTTGTTTAGCTGCAACAGTAAGAAATTCAGACAGAGAAGGATGCAAATGTGTAGGACAAACCTGTTCATAAATGATCATTGGGCATGAGACAGATATAGACACTGAAATAATAGGACACTGAAAAGTGAAATAACAAACTTGAAACTCACTCTTGCAAGATCTCCCAGAAGCGCGAGAGCACTTTGTCGGACATCTAAAGAACCATCCTGGCAGCACTGGAGAAGTAATTCCCTTAAACGGCTTTGTGCAACCTATGAAGATTTTCATTGAAATGTATAAGCATATCTGGGTGGGTCAGTCGGAATCTTCCACAGAAGTGATTAGAAGACCCCCAACAGGGAGACAGAATCTGAATTGTAAGCAGTTGATCGATAAATCTAAGGTGTTTGAGCTATGGCACGTCGAAATAAAAGATCATGTTGAATTTGCAGTCACAAAATATAGCAGCAGCCATTATTGCTACTAAAACAAAACTTTTGGAGATTTGTTAATTTCACCTTATACATCAGTTACTTTCAACTTAGGAAAAGCAATTAAGCCATTACATTTCTAGCAACTGAATAAGTGACTACCATCCTAGAAAAAATGACATAACATGGACGAGGCAAACATATCAATAAGAAAGATTTTGATTAAGAAACTCTAAGAATAGAAAGTACCAAACTCTCTACTCCACTGCCAAGACCTTCTGCAAGCCCTGAGAGAAGGTCCAAGGAGCAGACAACAAATTCCTTCTCATACTGAACTCCAGCTGAGACAGGATCAACCTGCAACAAAAAACAATCATCAGGGTGAAATCTAACTGAAAACTTATTTTGGTCAGGCAAACTTTTCGAAAATAGCATTACAAATTTACAACAGAGCTGGTTAGCAAGAGCATCGCAACATGTGCCTAGTTAATCTAAAGGCACTCTCTGCTAGAAAATTTCTCCCTGTTCTAGATGCCTTTCCACCAAAAAAACTTATGGAATGATGCAACTCTGGGCAGAAGCTACCAAAGACAGGAAATTAGGCAAGGGCAAATTTTTAAATCTTGAAGCATCAACATGGTATAAGTACCCCATGCCATGGTAAACGACTTGGGTAGGATATTAATTGCAGCTTCCTGAAGACTGAAAGAAGAAACTGCATTCTCTTCTCATGTATCAAACTTTATAACAAAATAAATGGCATCAACGAGAGCAACTAAATTCATTGGTCATAAGCCTAGCGCAAGTAGACCCAGGCTGGTTAAGCAACATAGATGGTTAAACTACCGTTCCCAGTTTAACTGAGGTGGCTGAAAGAAAGTCTAAATTATGTTTGTTCTACACCGATTCTGATACTTAAGAGAACCAGACTTACGTGACACAGTTGAGTATTTAACAAAAACAGTATCAATGGAACAAACTTTCAAGATCAATAGAGGTGATACACCTTTATAAAATCCATGAGGGAAAGTCGAAGGTTATCTATCTTAAAGAGAAGAAATTGGAAGGAGTTAAGATACCTTTGCCAACAGTTGGGTCTGGATGAGGCTCAAGCACCTCTGAAATACGGGTTCAGCAAATTGCGAAAATCCGGGACCTAATGCCTGAGATAGATAAAAGAGTTATTATTCTCTGTCATTTCTCAACATATACTAGTTGTCAACATCTTGGAAAAAGCTAGATAAATAATACAGATGTGACCCAATGGAAATTTCCGAATATAAACAGCATGCTGACATGCATTTTAAACAAAGTGGTCCAAGCCTATTACTTCGTAGGAAAACAAGGATCTAAAGAGATTATATTTCTATTAACTATCAGTCTGAATGATAAGCAAAAGATATCTGGTCAAAGTAAACCACTGGTATACATAAATCCCATATCTTAACTGTTTCAAGCTCCCGGAATAGCATATGCTTATAAGTTACAGCAATATGTTTCATCTTTAAAATCATTTCTGAGAACTTCAACTCTTAGTCCACATGCATATGCTTATTGGTCTTTTCCTTCCCATTAGGTCACCAGACCGGCTTATTTTCCTTCGAATATAATGGAGTTTGTCTAACATGATACAATTGTTTACAATACAAGCCAACCACAATGAACAATGAACCACGACAAGTAGAAGGGAAATTCAGACCTGTGCTATTGACGTAAAGCACTCAAGCAAAGGAAAAAGATCTTTATCTGAATTTGAGAGTTGCTGCCACTTTGAGATTAATGGAGGCATCAGAATCTCAAGACACCTGGGCTGCATATATAAGGACAGAGACAACATAAATTTGATATCCAGCTATACCAAATATGAGAACAAACAAATTTAAACAACTTTCTGGTGTACTGCACAAAGAGAGTACCTGATTTAGCTCTTCCCCAACAGCATCTGCTAGAGTACCAATGGCATCATACACAATCCGGAGATTTCGCTTCTGTAAGATATCACACCAATAGAATAACATGAAAATCATGTGAGTGACATAAACACTCTTGCCAGAACATTTCCATTGCACAGAAATATTTGAAAGTTCGTCACTGTAACAGAAGTATTTCGATAAAAGCAATAGTCAAGAAACCTGATATCTCCCAAAGGCACACAAGAGGTGCTGCAGAATAATTTCCAAATGTGGACCCAACAACTCCGCGGACTCCTGAAGTTTACAAATGGTATAAGAACGTGAAAAGGGCATGAGCAAGAAAGTAAGAATTGTGTACATTCACAGTAATAACCTCTTCAAGTGTAGCAAAGGCTGAACAAGCAGCTTCTTGTACACGTTTGTTAGTATCTAATACTCTTCGTAGAAGTCCCATCAACACCTTTTCATATTGTTCATAACCTTTTTGGTGGCTAACTCCTGAATAAAGACAAGAAAATAATAGTCAACATGTTAGGTTAGGTGTAGCCAAAAAAAAAAAAAAAAAATTGGATTAGCATTTAAACTTTAAAGGTTAACAAATATGCGGATCACTCCTCTAACACTGAAAAGTGTAATGAGAATAAACTTGCTAAAACGAATAGCTGCTAGAACAAGTTGATTTGTGTACCTGAACAACAAACTTGCTATAACGAGACAGTGTCCAACAGGTGATGCTTCTTATAAGAGGAAATTTATCGTCTAAAAGAGGGATGAGGAATGACACGATCTGCAAAATTCATAGAACTGAACCGTGAGCAAGTTTATTGTTAATACACACCATAAGAGGGCAGGACTAATCAGATACATTTAAGTAGACACATGACCACAGCATTACCTCTGGCAGATGAGGGTAAAGACCGTTGATACAACCTTCAGCTATTGCACCAAATGCCAAAACAGCAGCTTCTCTTTCCTTCCACACTTCATCACCTCCATTGGCTAGCTTGGCCTGTGAAACACAGCGAAGAAAGATTTAGGAGGACTGGCTGCCTCAGGAGATTACCAATGCAATAAAAAAAACAGACTTTCGGGTGTAACACATAAACAATCCTATAGGTAGATTAAGTGAAGATCGTGGTCAGCATTACGTTTGCAACATGATTTTAGTTTCTATCACTGTGGATATAAAGATCGGCATCAAATTCAAAGCTACACAGTGAGTTATTTCATCTGAATTCAAAAGAGAAAATAAACATAATTGCAATGATTACACCAACGAAATTAGTGCCAATTGCTGATTACAGAGGACATATGCAACTATCAGCCGTCCACATCTTCAACCTATTAGAAGGTTAAAGTGAAGAGGCATAGATAGGGAGGTTAATGGTGTAAATAAAGAACGGACACCTCTAACAAGCAGCATCCAAAATAACAACACTGGAAGCTGAAGTAGTATATGATCAGACTTACTTCACAAGAACTAACAAGTACCTGAACTAAAGGCATCAGTGTTGGGAGTAGATCGTCACCGTACACATTTGAGAGGATATCAAGAGCAGCTGCACTGCATTTCCTTAGATTCCAAACATTGACTATGTCGTCATCATCCTGTAACAGAAGAACTTTGAATCAACAAAGGACGTAAACTACAGCTGTATTTCTCTCAAAAGAAGGTAACCAACTTATTGTTAAATTTGGTAGAACCATAGAGACACTGATCCGACTGCTATAAGGTTGCAAGTTAACATATTCAAGGAAATAGTGGAAGTAAACAGAAATACAGTGACTGTTTCAAGTCCGTACATCATCTTCTGCATTTTCTGATCCATGAAATCGTGATGCGTGAAAACGTGGTTTCAGATCCTGCGATGCAACAAAAGGCAGCATTGCATTTTCAAGGACTTATAACTCTGGTAGCAGTAAAAAGTAAAACAAAAAGCAAGGCATCTTAAGAATTCTAATTTTGAACCTGATCTCTATCTGGGAAAGACTCGTCCTCCTGCAAGTAATCACTAAAATGTGAGTTAATCAAAGCCAATTGCACCACTGGTTTCCTCAAGGATTTTGGGACCGAAGAATTTTAAGAGAAGTTCACCTCAGCATCAACAAGTGACTCATCGTCCTCAGCATAAACCATGTTCGACAGCAATAGCTGCAACAAATGCGATAGGTAGAGAAAAGATGTAAAAGCTATCCTCAGGTACTACAAGATATGGTCAAAACAAAAAAGATGATGCGGGAAGGTGAACCATACTGGAATAAGACGCGGCAAGAACTCTACTAGGTTTTCAGGAGGTAACTGCGCTTCACAATATGCTGACCTGTAAATCAGGATATTGTACGTTAAAAAGTAACCATGCCCTCAGTTAGCTGAAATCGCAGTTAAAGCTTATTTGCTTTTCACATGCTTTTCACACTTCATCAATATGGATGACAGAAACATAATAAAATAAATATTTATTTGTGTTATGGATAGAAATGGAATACAGCATGCCAACAACTTTTCTTTTTTTTGCTAGAAAAGGAAATTTTATTGAGATGCAAAGTTACGCAGTTATACTGATGAAAGGAGGGCAAACACCCAGCCATTCACCTGGACAATTGTTTCGCCTACAATACTTGGCCACATTATCGGCCATGGAATTAAAACAGGAATCTAAATTTGTGTCTTGCAACAATACATGCATCTGACAAACGATGGTTGTTAATATGACATGCCACTATAAAATATAGAAGCATATTTTGTTTGCCATTGGTACTGAATTGGAACTTCAACCTAATTTTACTGATAGTTCGAGTGAAAGCACAAGAACGGAAAATCCTTCACATAATTGAACTACATCCAATTAAAAGAAAAAGAAGAAGAAGTACAAGAAGAAAAAAAGGGCGTTAAAACTTCCCAACAAGCATATCAACAAAGATGTCTAGAAAAATGAAGATCAGCATCCACTACAGCAGAACCAGCAATACGATGTAGCATTGCACTAAAATTTCTTAAAAAATATTGAACTTCCAAGTTCCAACCAGCCAATACAGTACAGAAGTATTCATCAGTACAACTGAACACACCACTTATTAAGCAAGTTTCGAAATTACCAAAATTCACAAGCTTCAAGACACACTTCATCGTCTGTGTCCTTATTAGCCAGCAACATGTATTCACCAATATTTCGCAGATGAGGCTGCAGCATAATTGTAAAAGATTACATAAGAGCAATACACGTCAAAAGATGCCAACAAAACATAAACAAAAAGAGTCAGCAATCATATACGCCTTGATTTTAAGTTGGTTTCGGAATAGCTGGACAATAGAAAATGGTAGCATGTGATATGAAATTATTTTTCATCAAATGTAAGATAAACCCATACAATAACATGGGATGCCCAAGTTGAAGATATTAGATTACAGTTTCACAGAACAGAGATACCAACCTCCAAGAAAGATGGACGAACTTCAATAATCTGAACAAAGGCAGAACAAACCTGTCCGTCACAAGCACATGAGATAAATAGTTAATGACAAAGGTAAGAATATAACCAGGCATGAGTAGTATAGAAAATAAAAACTTCAGCAGACAATTACGATCCGCACCACAAGCAGAGATGTGGATCTAGCTGTCTTCACTCCTCAATCACGAACTTCTAAAAAGTAATTATGTCTATTTATAATAACATACATATGGTTTTGCATTTTCCATCGTCGGTTGAAGTTAACTAATGACTCTATCCATCTGATCACCCAATGCAACAGCTTTTTAACATCCCAGCAACAGTTAAAATTCAGTCTAATAACAATTTACCAGATCATCTGATGCATGTAGTTTAGACGGTGTTGCATGTACCGAATGGTACGAGTTTGCACATATCCACAGATCTTTTTATCCAGGTGTAAGCGCAAAAAATGCATAACCCACTATACCATATTTGAAGATATAATTTTGAAAAACAAGCATTTAATTAATTTCTACCAGATTTTATGCAATGAGGCTGCAATTGTCATGGACAATGGATTACTACAGAGAAAGGGGGTGGGGGTGGGTGCTCTTGATTGACTTACCAATTTTCGCACCTCCGCAGTAGGATCAGTAGCAAGAACAAACAAGCCCTGGAGAAATTGATCCATAGATCGAACCAAAACCTAGGAGGGAAAAGAAAAGAAGAAAAAAAAAACTTAATCTAGGTGCCTCCATATAGGAAAGGTTCTTAATCCAAATGAAGAGGATAATTGCTAGATACTTACTGTCGGCATCAACATGATGAACTGATTAACAGCACCCAATGAAAGCTTTCTGAGTGAAGCATGTGATGATTGGAAGAACTGGTACAGAAGGAAAGATAATCAGATACAATTTTAAGCACACTAATAGAACAACCTCCAGATCAACAGGAGTGTCACATTGGAAGAAGCCAGTGAATTTATATGTACATACGCTTTATTTACCTGGAATAATCTGCGAAGGAACACATTGATAGGACGTTCGGCTAATCCAGGTACATCTACATCAAGCTCTTGCGGAATATCTTCACAAATCTATGGTACACCACACATCATCATATTGGTAATTTAATAAATAAATCTGACGCATGAAAACATTTAAAAAATTCTGAACAACAACTTCAATGGTAAATGAACCCAATGGCAACTATATTTACAAGTTGCACATACCTTGGATAAAGCATCCATTGCACCTTCCATGTGATTTAACTCCTTACTGTCCAAGCAATGTAGAAGAGCTTGCAAGAGTTCGGGCCAGCCAGGTACTCCTCCTTGTTGAATGACAACACTGATAACTGTCCCAACAGTAGATCTGATGTGCCTATCTGATGCCCCTAAGCAGGGTAACAATTCTGACTTTATATACTGCTGATACGATGGGATCAAGGATTTGAAAGCAGATCTCAGATTATTTTTCAGAAGCAAACCAGCTGCCTGCCGTATTTCTACAAGTGTGCCCTGTTTGAGAAGCAAAAGGCAATGTTCACGCCAAAAGCAAATAACCATTTAAGTTAACAAGAAACACGATGTCTCCTGAAACAAGAAAATGAGAATTTTCTCACTTAAGATACTGTTAACTCAAAAAAAGCATTAGGCCGGTATCGAGATGTCATAATTAATACACTTCAACTAGAAGAAAGAACTCACACTTCAGTACTTATTTCTACACAAGTAAATTACTATTGAAACATGTCAATCTCCAAAAACTAGGGTATGTTAGAGAATAAGGAGCTGGGCAACAGATTATCTCATCAGTGCTATCAACGCAGAACGTAAAAAGTTCAGTTTACTTCGAATGAGAGTTCATTCTAGCATACATGCTCAATAATGAATACAGAAATACATTAGAACAAGTGAATAACCAGTCATATATTAGGTTCCATCAAACTGCGTAGAGCTTGAGGATACTAGTTACTTCTCTGTGTATTGGGTGTAAGAACCCAAGTCAATAACTACAATTTACTTCATATACACAGGTAACAAATTCAAATGTTATGCCAACTAAATAATTCTCAGATAATACATAGTGCCATCACTTCAAACAATGTAAAATCAATCTAAACACATACAAACC
>JAJJWW010007936.1:0-91011 GCA_023531295.1 Papaver armeniacum | reverse complement strand
TGGCAAGTCGAGTGCAGCTGGGATTCGATGGTGGCCTCGAAAGTGTATGTAAATTTTGCCTACGTGTTATAATCGCAGAAGTCTTGGCGATATCGGAGACGCGGCAACGATGCTGGTCCCGATCACGAGAGACAAGGGTGTGCTTAAGTGATCTAAGGCTTGGCTTCTTATTTGAATTCAAGTGATGGTAATGTAACACAATTATGGTTTTACTTATCTACGGTGAGTTTGAAGATATGATTCTAACGATTGGCGAATTGCAAACGGGGATATAAATGGATCTTTAGGGTCTTTTGATTTCCACCACTAACTTTATATTATGTTTTCAACTCATGACATTGTTCTTATTCTTATGCTAGATAAAGCGAGGTTGTCAAGTCTGCCTTAAACCTAAAGTGTTTCTCCGGCAGCATTAATCACAACTAAAAGTGTATTTCCAAAGTATTACTTGTTGTTAAAGTACAAATAATCCCGAGGATCATAACAATTTCATTAAGCTTGGGTTGCAGCATAAATAACACGGAGTGAATCAAACTACGGTGCATCCATGGCATTGGCATGCCTTGTGAGAGCAAAGTGTTATCACCATAAATTAATTCCATCTGAAAATATTCAATCGTTCAGAGAACAATACATGAGCGTGAAAACACGGTTGCGAGTTAGGGTTTCATCTCAAACCTAGCAACTAAATTAAAACATGAAAAACATAACAAAGAAACGGAAATTTAAACCTAATTGTTCGCCGCGGCTAATCCGGGCGTGCCTTCTATCTCCATAGAACACTCCTATACATCATAGTTTCCCCCAAAAATACCCTAACCACCTAATTCAATTAAAATAAAAATCAAATGAAAACACATCGAACCCATACCTCTACGAATCGTTCTCCTTCTCTAATCATACCAACTCCATGCTTTGGTGTGGTGATGAAAACCCTACTTTATTTTTTCTGCGCGGTTAGCTTCTAGGGTTGGAGGAAGCTAAGAGAAAAACTAAATCTAGAGAGGGAGTCGGCAGTAGCGATTGGTTATTCTTGTGGTGTCAGTGGGGGTGATGGTGACGGAAGAGGAGATGGTGGTGATGGATGTGACTGCAAAGGCATGGGGGTGGAGCTACGAGAGGAAGAGAAGAAGAAAAGTGAGGAGAAACTAAGGGTTGCTCAGTGGGTATAGGGTATGGAATTTTGTTGTGGCGGGGGACGGCGAGATTTGATGGGGAAGGCTACCGAGCATTGGATCTCGGCGGAGAAGATCGGAGCAATGGGGAAGTAAGCGGTTTTGGCGTGATCTGGTGTAGCACGGAACAGCGATCTTCGATACGGCGTGGAAAAGCGGCCAGGTTGGATAAGAAAGAAATCTCAACGTCTCTCGGAAGAGACGGGCTCGGATCGGGTCGTGGTGGCTTTAGCCCATGTCTTCCTTGTTGAGTTTTTTCGAGCGGTCGCCTTGTGAGCTTTAATTGCTCTGCTCCGTAGATGTTTGACTCCATTCTTAGCTCTTTAAGCTCCTGGTTTCTCCCAGGACTTTATTTATTACCTAAAAACACAAAATTAAGTAATACAAATATTTATTCTTGAAAACAATGAAATACGAGAATATGGGATAATATAAGTTTATGAAACCAAAAAATGAGTAAAATGCCAATAAAAGGTGTATAAATATGCACTATTTGGCACTCATCATTAAAGCGTTACACAAAAAGTACATCATTGGGTGGAATCTTGAAGAGGTATTTGCATGAAACCAATGTTGTAGAGAAATTAATCAAGTTCCCAGTTGAAAGGAAAGGCCATTTATAGTGTTTCCAAAATCCCTTGTTATTAATCCAGATACTATTACAACTAGGTCTTCAGAAGTAAGAAGAAGATAATTTTAATGCGTATTCACTTCCCAAGAAGAAGATGAAAACTTGTGGTAGCTTCTATGTTTTGACTACCCATGCCGAAGGACATGACATGCTAAATGAGATGTGAAGCCATTTCGATTCAATTCTTGAATTTCAGTTTGATTTAGTTTAGACTACATATAATATGTATTTAATCTATTTTAAGTTTCATTTTAATGTTTGTTTTAGAGTTATTTTTCATTATTCTCTTTTCTATTCTTTCTATAGTTAAACATGTTAATTTGTTGCAAGTATGTCATGTTTGTTTCATTTTTTAGATTAAGTTTGGCAGAGCTTGCGGGCTTTTACAATCTGTTGGAACCAAAATAGGTTTCATAATATTTTTATTAGGAACCCTTTTTGGTTTTTCGTCATATTTTCTTTGAAACCATTTTTGCTTTCATCATTTTTTTACTGTTATTTTTCTTTTGCATCTTAACAACATAAAAGATAATGTTGTCTACTGTTTTCTACAATAAAATTACTAAACGTTAACTTTTTGGTGTCGCAGATATATGATACACCATTTATGAATTTTAAAGATCTGCTTACATGCTTATCAAGTGTTACAACGTAGTGAATTAGTGAAAATAAAAATAGAAATCATATTCTTTAGACATAAGCTGTAAGGAACTAAAAACTGAAATCAATTAAATCTTTTTTTACAGAAACTGTAATTTGTCACCATTACAATTAGTCGATAACCATTTTACAAGTAGCTTAAACTTCAACAAAAATCGAATTTGCCAAAAGAATGGTACTTTTTTTAGGCCACGACATGCAAGTGTATTGTTCTCCTTTTTGTATCAAAGCCTTTATTATGGATGAGTCCTGCACAAATGATCTAACGAGCACACTATATGGCTTTGTTTCTCTTTTTTCCCTCATTGTGAAACCAAAAGTAAACAATAAGCACCAACAAATGATGAAACCATACCCCAAAAATGATGAAACCATAACTAAAAATGGTGAAACCAAATCTGGTTACATCAAGCAAATATCAAGCCAACACACCCACCGAAAAACACATCCAAATGTTATATGTAACCATAAGAGGAGATGGTGAAACCAAATATGGTTTCATCAAAAAAATGAAGACAATATAACACGCCAACAAAATTGTCTTCAATTTTTTACTAAGTTCGACAAGGGAAAAATGATGAAACCAAAAATGGTTTCATCAAAACTACCAACTAATCAACATGTGATTCGTGGAACCAAATTAAGCAAGGAAAAATAATGAAACCAAAAATGGTTTCATCAAAACTACAAAATTAATTAACACACCAACAGTTCGGTGGAACCAAATTCGATAAGGGAAAAATGTCGCATCAAAAAGTGTTTCATCAAAATGACCAATCAACCAACAAAACAACGAACTAGTTAGTGGAATTAAATCTAACAAATCGGGAAATGTAAGATTTGTTCATCTGCCAAACCATTAATGAACATTAATCAAAAAAAATATGAACAATAATAAATAAAGATCTTATTATTGATCAAACAACATGAGACAAAGGATTCAATTTACCTTTTGGGGGATTTTTAATAATCGTCTTCTTGAGTTGTTCATCTTTGTTTCTCTCTTGTTGAGTATTAATCTTCACCATTTTAACCAATTTGTAATTTTAGTTTTACTTTTTGAATTTAGGGCATAACTTTTCTCGATCTATAATTTCTAGTTTCTAACAATCCATATTTGGAGAAAAAAAGAGATTCCGTAGAAGAAAATAGAATCGGAAGGAAATGAATTTCGTAGATCTAATTTTTTTTCCCGAGAGATTAAGAAAGACAATTATACGAAGATACGGTGTGGGAGTGTTTATGGGTGAAAACTATTCCTGCCGGATTTGGTAATTTGGGGTGTGTGGATGAGGAATGAATCTAAACCCTAAAAAATGCATCTACTGTCGGATGAGTGCTTGTAGATTCAAGAAATCAATCAGGCAAGTCCGTCCTAAACCAAGAAATGGCGTTCCAGACTTGTTTCGGTCACAAAGTGAAGGAGATGGGGTTGATCTTAGGGAGGGAAGCGAAGAAGGTGTTGAGATTGTGAAGGTGTTGGCTTGCTTATGACTTGTAACAGAAAGGTGAGCAGGCTTATGATTGATGCGAAGCAGGCTCGGGGTGTTTGAATACGTTTTGTATTAACACTTGGTTTACATCTAAATGCGGACTTGTGTTGTTTTTCTTCCGTTTGGAAAATAGGGAGAGAACCTTATTTATACAAGTCATTTGAGCCTTATTCACGTCTCTCGTGGGAAGTGGAGAAAGTGGAGTGATGGAGTAGTGGAGTAATGTGTTAGTGTCACACGACCCAGTGCTTGCCCACTTCTCGTGTCATCTCTAACCGTCCATAACTACTGACACGTTCTTGTGTGATGGCGCGTTACCTGTTGCACGTTGTAAACCGCCAGACCAATACCATAGTATGTATCACCCGATTTGTGACATGATTGATGTATGGAATGTGGATCGTGGGACCCACAAAAGGTAGCATGTGATGCTAAATTGAATAATCGTTATTCAGAAACGTACTTGTGAAGTATCGTGTGTATTTTTATGTAGGTATTGCATCATGGTGTGGTAAAGCGACGGGTGGTGATCACCATGACGCCTCATTGACCAATTAACTCGACCGGGGTTGTATAACAAAGTGAGGTGAAGTGGACGGACGAGATGATCTTTGAGACACTCATGTGCGACCGTTGATGGAATCGGAGTTTTGAAGAGGTGCGCGCAGGTATCACTCTTGACTTGGTCGAAACCAAGCATGGGAAGGGTTTTGGAAAGGACCGACCGGCATGCGTGTAAACAGATGCCCCGGTGTACACGTCCGTACCTCTCCATCCCCATAAAGGAGCGATCTAGATGAGCCACTCGATTTGACCTAAGTGAAGAGGGGTGGTTGAGATCGATTTTGCGTGAAATCGGTGCCGCAAAAGCCTCACATCGTGCCAACTCTTAGGCGCGCGCTTCAAGACGACCAAGCTTGGTCGGTCTTGCTCAATCCGTCCGGCGTGTAGGTGGTAGGATGGTATTCACCTATACCCGATGTCCCATGAAAACGTGATCTAAGCCACCAAATCGTCCTAAGTTGAGTGGTCGAGATCGGTTTGCAATTTGGGAAGTGTGACCATGCAAGTTTGGACGCGTTTTGGGATAACCGAGCATGATATGCCTTGGCTGATCCAATGAGGGGATAAACGGGCCCACTTCCGTGGTCATCAAGCCGGTATGACCTGGACTGTAATCTAATTTGGGACCCTCCATTCGTGCCGGAGAAGATGGACGCTCGTGATGCTCAAAACCTTAATTTTGGGTTTCACGGCCGTGCGACCATGCTTTATTTGGCGTGCAATTGGGATAACCAACCATGATTGGTCCCGACCGATTGGTCAGGTATGTAGGCGGGCCACGGTGATTGTGTTGACATGCTCTTGGGCCCTTTGAATCTACATCTACACCCTCCATTTATACCTGCGAAGATGGATGGTTGAGACTGTTTTGCGCCACATGTAATATGCCGCAAACCTAATTTAGGGTTTCCGCTCCATACGCTCTGGTTTGGACGTTTTGGCAAGCTATGCCAATATTTTTGAGGCCGACCATGCGGGGTCCGCGTTGGTTCGGCAGTGAATATTCCATACACGCTTGGGGGTTATGGAATTGATCCGCCATCCAATCACGCCGGTGAGGTTGGATGAACAAGATCATATCCGCATCGATCTGGGACCGTCCGATGCTCAATCGGCTAGTATAACACACCGAGAGTTCTCAATCGGGCTAGTATAACACACCGAGAGTTGCAACTTGTACGGGTATTTCGTACATGCTTTCATTATAATGCTTGGAGGTTCGTGTTGCTCTGCAAAGAGCAACACTCGATTCGTCATGCCGCACCGATAATTAGTACATGAAATACAAGGCTGCTCACGCATTAATTAATAATGCTATAAATTCACGAGGTATATGGGATTGTTGCTACATGCTCCAACCTCGGATGAATTTCGTGTATTTAATTCACGAGAATGGGATTGTTGCCACATGCTCCATTCTAGGTGAATTAATAAAGTGAAGAAGTATTCAACACTTATTAATGGCTTTATCTTTTAAAAGATGTTAGCGCATAATTTTCTCGGGCTTTTACAATTTTAACCTTAAATGAAAATCCACCATCAACATTAAGTCCCACTTCCTAGCACGTAATGGTTACACCATTGTGGGGTAGGCATGAGATGGTGACAGTTAAAGACAAAGCTTATGAGACAAAGTTAGATGTTACTGTGAGAGACAAAGTCATCTGCCCTTGGAGCATGTCACGTTCAAGAGGCGTCCCAGTAGTGTTCTCCTAGCACGATGTACGGTCTTGCCTCCTTCCCGATGGACTGTTATGCCCGCTTCGTTCGTTGGGCTACCACACCGCTTGATCGAACGTGGGCTTGATGTGCCTGTTTTGGTTAATCGTGGGTCTCGTCATTTGCGTCGCTGATCGGACGTGGGACCCGATGTAAGCATGCTTGATTCGAACGTGGGCAGATGTGCATGCTTCGATCAAACACGGGACCACCGTGTACATGTTTCAAACGTCTGGCCATGTCCTGGCAGGCTTTTGACCGTATGGTTGATGTACTTGCCCGAGTGTCATCTTGCTACTTTGACCAAACACCGACCCAAATAGCTTGACTAAACACCGGACTTGATGCTTTGACCAAACACCGCCCTTGTTGTTTGCTTTTCTAACGTGGGACCCGATGTGAGCAAGCTTGCTTTTTTAAAAAATGAACCTTGTGTGCTCAAATGTAAATGTGGGTCCCGTAGAAAGCGTTGAAGCGGCTTACGGAGCAAGCCGGGAGAGCGTTGAAGTGTTGGAGCTGAAACGCCTTCTTCTCGAGAGAGCTTTGATTGGGGACGGGCTGTGCCTTGACCAATGGGCCTAGGATCAAGTGGGACCCGCCGCGTGCCCGACTGAACGCCGACCCGTGTTTGACCTAAAACCGCCATCTTTGCGTGCGCTGTTTTACTCGAATACTAGCCTTGTGAGTTTGATCAATAAACGGACTTGAAACTTGAGCAATACCGGACTTGGACTTGTGACTTGATCAATAGGACTTGTGACTTGATCAACACCGGACTTGAAACTTGAGCAATACCAGACTTGTTACTTGATCAATACCGGACTTGAGACTTGAGCAACACCGGACTTGAAACTTGAGCAATACTGCAGACTTGTGACTTGATCAACACCGGACTTGAGACTTGAGCAATACCGGTGTTTGGACCCAATACCCGCCTTGTGTACTCCAACGTGAATGTGTGTTACATGTCGTGTGTGACTACACATCTCACGCATTTTTATACAAGTACTGACTCATGTTTTTTTATTGTAGAATGAATAAAAGAACTTTTGTTGAGATTTCTTCTGGGGATAATGCTGGTGCTAAGTCAGGAGGTGTTGACAGCTTTCAAAGATATGCCGAACATTGATGATGAGTTGTTCATCGCGCCTTTCAACTATATGAAAATATCCGTTCCACAAGATAACCCTTTTCCTATCGACTTCAAGGTTTTTCATGCTCCGCTGGGACCTCATGAAGGATGGATGAGACGTATGTTGATCCATGAGTACATCAAAGATAACTTGACCAGAGCGCAGATGGCTGATGTAGCTTGAGTGTTGAAACGGCTCGAGAGGATGTTGAAGTGGTTTCCGTGCGAACGTTGAGGTGATCCTGGAGAGAGTGTTGAAGAAGGATTAAAAGCGAACGTGGGTCCCGGAGAGAGCGTTGAGGAGGCTCTTGAATAGACCATTAAAGCAACTTCTGCTAGATGGAGTGTTGAAGTGTTTCCCTCTTCGCTTGATTTACCCTTGCGAATTCCATGCTTCTTTGACCGACCATCTCTCTCATGTTGAATAATTCCTTGACTGACGGTGAAGGAACTTCTGCTTTGAGCCTCGGTCCCCAAGCGTGGTTTACATGGTTTGTTCGTAGTGGTTGTTGTCGAGCGTATATGGAATATCTTGGAAATTGTTTCATCATTGTGGGAGTCGTGCATGTGGTACCTGGAGTTGGAGTTGGCGGACGCGCAGGATGTTGTATCTCGGTGGTTTTCCTCTTGCTGCTTCAGGGAACTGCTTACAGAAGGCCGAAGGTTGTATCGCATGTTGGTGAGATATATGCCCCTACAAATATTATGAGGCTCTTCAGCAGGCCTGGTTATTTCTATCATGGCATATGTTGTTGTAGATGAGCGTTCAACATCTCAAGAGGATGACCAAAAGCGCGGATTCTCCAACATAGCATGATAGACATGTACCACTATCTGATAAAGTGACTCGCCCGGATCTTGTTCGACCACTGTCTGACAGATTGACTCGCCCGGATCTTGCTCGATATGACGCGTGGACATAGTTATCTTCTTGATCTTGAGGTATCGTCTCCAGTGGAAGATTGCCGTCATAGAGCGTTGATACGTTGCACCGGCATTCTTTAAACCAAATGGCAGTATGGTATAATAAAAATTTCCGAGAGGAGTTCGAAAAGCTATCTTACTTGCATCATGCTCGTACATCCTTATCTGGTTGTAGCCGCTACATCCATCCATGGAGGAGAACATGCCGTGTCCGCTGGTTGCATCTACGAACATGTCGATGTTAGGTAGAGGAGGATCGTTTTGGAGCAGCACCTGTTCAAGTCTCTGAAGTCTATGCAGCACCTGATCTATCCATTTTCCTCGTGTCTGAACTACAACTGTTTAACCGACTTGGATCCAGGTATGACATGTAGATGATGGGTGACCAATTTTCATCTAAATCCGGCATTTCTTCATATATCCAAGCGAATATGTCCTGGTACTCTTTGAGAAGTTCCACGAGCTTCGTGCGTTTATCCGTACACACGGTTGAGCTGATGGAGATAGGGCCTAGGATATTCCTCAACTATTTTAATCTCATCGATCAAGGAGTTGGTGCCATCTTGCGATGTTGTGGAGCATCTAGCACTTGTTCTTGTGGTTCTTTGGTTGTTGTAGCATTCCATTGGGTGGAGAGACCGTGTACAGCCTCCCCGCTAATTGATAATGGCAGTGTCGGTATACCGTTTTCCCTTTCTCGGTCACGACTCTCCACAAAAGTTCGTTCCTCTTCGTGTGAACGTGGGTCGTGGCTTCACAGGATGGAGAAGAATGCTTCGTCAGCAAAGATGCATCGTGGTTTTTAGACCTTAATGATGCAAGCCGGTATTCTTCCTGAATTGACGCCCACGTGGGGAGTGGGACGCAACGAACTTGTCTGATTCTTTCCGCGGAGCTTCTCCCGTATGTGCTGGTTTGGTTTCCCTCGAAGTCCGTCATTGTGGTAGGCTTCCGTATGACCTTGCCTGGGAGAACCTTGGATGTCCTGAGAGTCTTGAGAGTAATCACATTTGAAGACGCTCCTGTGTAGATAAGGGCTCCGTCTTGAACTCTCGAATCCTTGATGCGTGCGGTGACATGTAGGGCACGGCCGTGACCTTCCTCGGTTGATTGCAAAAAACGTCTCCGCGCGCTGATTCTTCGAGAGGGTGAAAGTTCGCATAAACTTTCCACTAGAGAAACCGCTTCCCGATCCACCTACCTCTTGGTTTATAGTGAAACTATTGACTTGAGGAGGATCGTTGTGAGGATCAGTCCCAGTGTAGGAGTCTCCATGACGGACAGACCGCTCATATCCGATGTCGCTTCTTTGATCGAGGTCCATGGAGGTCCAGCACTGGCTGAAGTATCTTATCCCAGAGTACGTTGAATGCATTCCTTTTTTGCTCCAGGGGCTGTCGCGGCTCTTGTGGCAATCGATCATTTAATGTCTTAAGAAAAGTGAGTACCTCTTTCTGAGTTGCGGCCATATCCGTTTGATTCTTGGCAAGAACCTCCTGCTCTCCATCAAGTCCGCAATGGTAATGGGCGTGGTCCTCCTCTCGTCCCTCCTCCGCTCCTCGTCCCGATTTAAGGAGTGAAATTTGTTGCTCCTGGTGAACACTGGAGGCGTTACACTTGAGGAGATGCCGGGATTCGTGGTCGCTCGCTCTAGTGATGGGAGGCGTTACACCCTCTGGAATGTCTCCCCTCCGCTAGCGTTGGGGATAGAAGTGACGGCTCCACGAGATGTATTGACCACGGTAGCTCCACTGGTAGGTACATAGACACCGGGAGTGTTATCGGTACTAGCTCCATCAGGATTGATTGCTGATCCATACCTGAGTTCTACCATCTTGAAATGAATTGTTGATTGAATTGGTTCTAAGATCTACCCTTTTTGAAAATTGATGAAATTGAATCGGATTTCAAAGAAATTGACTTACAACCGAGAGATTAACCTCCCGCCGTGGTCGCCAATTGTTTATGGGTGAAAACTATTCTACAGGATTTGGTAATTTGGGGTGTGTGGATGAGGAATGAATCTAAACCCTAAACAAATGCATCGGGTGGTGAGTGCTTGTAGATTCGAAATCAATCTGTGCAAGTCCTACCTAAACTAAGAAATGGTTTTTCCAGACTTGTTTCGGTCACAAAGTGAAGGAGATGGGGTTGATCTTAGGAGGGAAGCAAGAAGGTGTTGAGATTGTGAAGGTGTTGGCTTGCTTTTATGACTTGTACGAAAAGGTGAGCAGGCTTACGATCGATGCAAGCGAGTGCTTTCGGGGTGTTTGAATACGTTTTGTATTAACACTTGGTTTACGTCTCGCCCTGGACTTGTGTTGTTTTTCTTCTGTTTGGAAAATAGGAGGAGAACCTATTTATACAAGTCATTTGAGCCTTATTCACGTCTCTCGTGGGAAGTGGAGAAAGTGGAGTGATGGAGTAGTGGAGTAATGTGTTAGTGTCACACGACCAAGCTTGCCCACTTCTCCTGTCATCTCTAACCGTCCATGACTTCCTGACACGTTCTTGTGATGGCGCGTTGCACGCTGCACGCTGTAAACCGCCAGACCAATACCCCAGTATGTATCCCCCAGTTTGTGACATGATTGATGTCCGGAATGTGTGGATCGTGGGACCCACAAAAGGTAGCATGTGATGCTAAATTGAATAACTCAGTGTTATTCAGAAACCGATACTTGTGAAGTATCGTGTGTATTTTTATGCGATGCGCATCATGGTGTGGTAAAGCGACGGGTGGTGATCACCATGACGCCTCATTGACCAATTAACTCGACCCGAGGGTTGTATAACCAAGCCGGTGAAGCCGGACGGACGAGATGATCTTTGAGACACTCATCATCATCGTTGATGGAATCGTGGTTTTTGAAGAGGTGCGCAGTATCACTCTTGACTTGGTCGAAACCAAGCATGGGAAGGGTTTTGGAAAGGACCGACCGAGCATGCGTGTAAACACATGCCGGTGTACACGTCCGTACCTCGTGTCCCATAAAGGCGCGATCTAGGCCACTCGATTTGACCGCAAGAGGTGGTTGAGATCGATTTTGCAATGAAACTGGTGCCGCAAAGCCGCACATCGTGCCAACTTCGGCGCGCGCTTCAAGACGACCAAAGCTTGGTCGGTCTTGCCTGGCAATCCGTCCGGCGTGTAGGTGGTAGGCTGGTATTCACGCCTATACCGATGTCCCATGAAAACGTGATCTAAGCCACTCAAATCGTCCAGGTGAAGTTGAGTGGTCGAGATCGGTTGGTAATTTGGGAAGTGTGACCACGCAAGTTTGGACGCGCGTTTTGGGATAGCCAGGCATGATATGCCTTGGCCGATCAAAGACGAAGGATAGATGGGCCCAAGGTGGTCATGCCGGTATGACCGACACCACTTAATCTAATACTGGGACCCTCCATTCGTGCCTGGAGAAGATGGACGCCGTGATGCTCAAAACCTTAATTTTGGTTTCACCATTGCCGTGCGACTCATGCTTTATTCGCGTACGAATTGGGATAACCAAGCATGGTTGGTCCCACCAGATTGGTCGTATGTAAGGGGGCCATGGTGATTGTGTTGACATGCTCTCGGCCCTTTGAATCTACATCTACACCCTCCATCTATACCTACGAAGATGGATGGTTGAGACTGCTTTGCACACATGTAATATGCCTCAAACCCTAATTTAGGGTTTTCCATCCATATGCTCTCGGGTTTGGACGTTTTGGCAAGCTATGCCAATATTTTGGGGAGGCCGACCATGCGGTCCGCGTTGGTTCGCAGCTGAATATTCCATACCCGGCTGGGGGTTATGGAATTGATCTCGGGGCATCCAATCACGGGTGAGGTTGGATGAACGAGATCATATCCGATCGATACGGACAGTCCGGATGCTCAATCAGGCCAGTATAACACATCGAGAGTTCTCAATCGGGCAGTATAACACACCGAGAGTTGCAACTCCGTACGGGTATTTCGTACATGCTTTCATTATAATGCTTGGAGGTTCGTGTTGCTCTGCTAAGAAACACTCAGTCCGTCATGCCGCACCGATAATGAGTACAGGAAATACAAGGTCGCTCACGCATTAATTAATAATGCTATAAATTCACGGGTATATGGGATTGTTGCTACATGCTCCAACCTGGATGAATTTCGTGTATTTAATTCACGTAATGGGATTGTTGCCACATGCTCCATTCTAGGTGAATTAATAAAGTGAAGAAGTATTCAACACTTATTAATGGCTTTATCTTTTACAAGATGTTAGCGCATAATTTTCTGGCTTTTACAATTTTAACCTTAAATGAAAATCCACCATCAACAGGGAGATTTGCCGTTTGTTTCCGGGACCGAATAGATGGAGGGGTATTGTAGATGGGCCTCGAATTTTGGGGGTTTTTATTCCTATTTTGTTTTGGTGGAGTTATCTTATACGGATGTTGACAGCCTTGGGGATATAACACGCGCGTTAAAATAAAAATATATTAAAAACCCAAAGGAGAGGCGGTAACCAAAACCCACCGTAACTTTCCTATTATCTTGTTTTTATATCTTCACCTGGTAATGGCCGATTGTTATTTGTTCCTAATCCATGAACTCTTTCTCGTTAAGAAGATGATTTGGGGTTTTCCTTACACCAATATTACTTGTTTGATTTTGATTGTTACATTCTTCATCAATATATTTTTTTCGAGTTTAAATCGGAATCAAAAGTCAAAAAACATCGAAACAATCAAGATCAAACACTTCGTTTTGATTGTATTTCTTTTTCTGAGATTGATATCGATGAAGATTACTGATTTTTTTTTCGAAGCATGAAGATTACTGATGATGATGCTTAGAATTATGATGATTGAGAAAATGTTAAAAAGAGTGAATAAATCAAAACTTAAATCAAAGAGAAATGCGGAGTTTTAAAGATAAGAGAAGTCACTATGAGAGAGAAGGGTTTTTCTTACTTCGAAAAAAATCCAGTCAAAATAGATGATAAATCAATTACTCACATAGTTTGGGTTTTATATTTGAAATTTGAAAAACGATCACATTTGGTTTAAACATTGATTGCATTTAGTCACTGCTTTTAAAAAAATATTGATGCTTTAAATAATGTATAAGCGCGTCCACATTGTTAACACTAGCCTATTTACTATTAAAATAAAAGATTGCGTGTTTTCCTAATTACCCAACACGGTGTAAGAAATTATTTTGATTGCTTATCATTTTTACGAGCGGTGTCACATCGATATACTTAGGTGTATGTCTATGAAAATTCTTTATACTTCAAGCAAAACTTTGAATCAATTAAATTCTTCAATCCACATATATTCACCCCCCAAATGATAGATAGCTCTCCGGTTTTTTGACACCCAAATGTTGACACTGCCTATGTGTCAACTTGTGGTTGGTCAATTTGTTAAAACAGGTTCCCTCAGTATTTTAAGGAGGGGCAGGGTGGGAGAGATCAACGATGGATACAAGGGCCACATAGTGGTGTAAAAAGGGGTCCCCGTAGTGACCTGTCCGAATATTCACTTACCAAATAACATAAACCAAACCAATCACCAATATAACAAATTTTATAAGAAGCCAAAATAAAATTTGTCGAGAGTAATTCATAATGTCCTAGAATTTATTGAGAGTTGTGAAATTTTATGTTAATGTACTTCATTCTAGGTTCATTAATGTTTGAATCCATACTTAACTATAGGGATCTGTCTCTATGCATTAGTGATATTGTGTGTAACTTGGTCTTGTATACGTTTTAGTTGTTTGTATAATGATAATTATCTTTTTTTTAGATATTTTGGGTCCCCCATACTTTCTTATAAGTTTGAACACGTGATGTCGGTGACTATAATCTAGGAATTCCTTTTCAGTTCTTAACACATCAGTTTTTTCTATATTAGCATTTGTTTTTCCGAAGTTCTTGTTTACATACTTGAAAAGTATCGTAGAACTATTGTTAGAGCATAGCCTAGTTGAACCCACCCAAGCGTTGGTATGTCAAGTTTGGTTGTCATATTTTGTGAATCAAAACTATGTGTTAAGAGTCGCTTGATTATGTACTATAGTCAACTTCGTACAGGTTAGCTTGAAAGTATTAGGATATGAGACTTTACAGAGTATTACGAAGACTTGAAAATGTGAAGAAGCAAGTAGCTACAACGACAACAATCATCCTTCCACTTGAGGTTAGTGATATTTGACTTGAACTGTTTCATTCCCTAACGTATCTTTCAAGTCAGGCATATTGAAAACAAAATTGCGAAGCATATTTGAACTCTAGATAGACATAGTATTAAGGAATACAATACAAGGTTTATTGCTTAACCATAGATAAGACATCGCCATAATCATTTGAATGCTATTGTGATTATGTATGGGTGAGAGGTGATTTCATCCTAGGGAACAATGTTTTACATGTGTTCTAAGGAGTAAGTTCATAAACTTGTTTGTGAATCGAAAATAAATCGCCAGGCGTTATTGGTTTTGTTATTCATTGCATATCTTATGAACAACCAATATGTGTGATTGAGTATAACCGATTCCACGACTTGTTGTGTTCTTTGTAGAACTATTCCACGAGGCCTGACTTATGTATTGGTATGACTTTTATTAGTGAAACTGATCTTAAGTAATCACCTGAGATGGTATGATTGAGTTTGTGATTTTCTGTCTGACCAAATATGGGAAAGGGGAACCGATCCTAGTAAGAGGTGCAGTACATCACAAAGGGGGAACCGATCCTTGTATGAGGTGCATCAAGGTTTATAGCGAGAAGGGGAACCGATCCTATGAACATGCATGTGCAACACGTTTTTAGGAAAAGGGGAACCGGTCATATGGACATGTGCAACACATATAAGTTAGATACCATATATATGTGGGAACCGATCCTAGTACCTAGTCAACCGAATTTTGGAAAGCTAGCGTGACTATGCAATACTCACATGGAAGGTAGAACCGAAACTTGTTTTGGTATAACTGTTAAACCCATGATTATGATTGAATGTTATTTGATCAATCGCATAGTTCCTGAAAGTCATATGGAACCAATTCTAAACTTGTTTGGAAGTGTGCAAATCGGTTTCAAGGTTGTAAGTGTGAAAGAGAACTTTACAAAAGTTAAGATGTCGACATACTTTGAACACGTACCATGAATGTTTATTTCTTTTAATTGTTCAAAGTTATTCCTTAATAGCTAAGGGAAGAGAATCCCAGGATCGAAACATAAATAATTTAAGAATCTTTTAATTAAGGTATTTAACTTCATTTTGTAGGGAAATAATAATTAGTAATGTGCATTTACTAATTAGAGATTTTCCGAGAGATTTCGATCATTATTTTTGATGCATTTCCGGAATTATGGAAACCGAATTTGTGCTTTAATGAATATCTTGAGAATCTTTTTCGGTTTTAGGAAATTCCTTGGTGTCCAAACTTCCTTGTCTATAAATACTTGAAGCTTGCATTTCTAGCAAACTAATCCTTCGTAATAAAAACTTCCTCTTTGTTGTGTTATTCGGTGTAGCCGCCTATTCAGAGGAGAGTAACCTAATTAGGCGAAATCTCTTACGGCCAGCTTAGTTTAAAGTCTTCTTTGGGATTGAGAAGCTCTATTAGTACCGTTGGTGGGGAAACTAGATAATTGCGGTTTATCTTTTGTTTCTTTGATTTGATTGACTAAAGGTGGTTGAACTTTGATTGCACCTAGTTTGTTTATGCTTGAGAATCTTCTCTTCTGATATAAGATTCACTCAAACTAGTTCAGAGTTTCGACAAGGATCTTTAGACTGTTGTTAGTTCTAAAGACGATCTTGTGATAATTCATCATTGTTAACAGGACTCCGTTAAATGCGTGATTGATCACAAGAGATTCAAGTTATTGTGTCGCAGGTGTTTATTGAAGATCTAAGAAGATTTGAAAAAAACGAAGAAGATATTGAAGATTTGATTTGTGGGTTCATAATCTTTGGTGTGCACTGATACTTATTTGGTAAAAGAGGATCCAATTAATAATCGATTTATCTTTGTGATAGATTGGATTGATTAATTGAGTAGATCGGCATCAACACAATTCTTTGGATTAGTAGTGTTGTTGGCTTAATCTTAAACGATTACTTCGGTAATTGAATATAAGATAGATCTAAGGACATGACGAAGGAGTTTATGTTAAGATAAATGAAAGAGCCTTTGTCCAACTCATATCACTTGGTTGAATAGAGTTGATACCAAACAGATTTGTTTTTCCTTTACTGTTTGGAATACGAACCAAAGGAATTGATCCAAGTACGTGACTAAGGTCGGAGGCGTGGGAATACAGACGGAACTAGGTGAACTATAGGTTTAGTTGTTTGGTATCAACTATACGAAGTTAGGTGTAATTTTGTGTAGCGGCTTAATCACAGAGTACTCATTGGACAAGGTCCTGGCTTTTCTGCATTTGCGGTTTCCTCGTTAACAAAATCTTCTTTGTGTCATTTACTTTATATTTCCGCATTATAATTGTTTTATTATAATTAAAGTAAATTACACAAACATTAATTCCTATTTACTTGATAAGTGAATCCTATGGTGTTTGGTTAAGTCCAAACCTTTTTATCAAGTAACAGTACTTCATTGTTGTATTGTCTCGATCTCGTATCCATAGACGATCACACGAAGTGTGAACCGATTAGTTGTATTGTCTCGACTCAGTCCATAGACAATCACTTTCGGAGAAAGGACTTATAGGTAGGAAAAGTTTTAGCTTGAGGTATATTTGGGTACCCTCGCCTTTTCAACTATGTTTACTGTATATAGAATGTAATATTGGTTGAAAAAAATAGAATTTAATTTTGTGCAAGTCAAGTATACTATCGAAAATAGAGAGGGTACCAAGTACACCATCAAATTTTAATTTTGAAACCTGTATGGATAAACTTGTCACAATCAATAACACAGATCAACTGTAAAGATCCGACACCTGATATGAAGAGAAGTTTAACGTGGACGATATCATAAATCAATATCCAGGTAATAACTAAGTATGTACCATGTTAGAGCACTTTGCTCGGTCAACTAACGCAAGCGTTGCTATCTCAAGCTTGTTTGTCAAGTTTAGGTGATCAAAACTATAAGTCTTGATTTCTAGTCTACTTATAACTATGTCTCGGATTAGGATAGAATGTGTAGTTTGAGCTTAGACTTCACGGCGTTCATCGATTGAAGACGAAGATCTCTTTGAGGGGATCTTGGAGGAACTTCATCAACAAAAGGTATGTGGAGACTTAAACTTATCTATCACTCAGAAGTCTATTCTATTATATCTCATATAGATACTAAGTCATATAGCTATATAGACTTTTACATTATACACATTTGATATTTCAAGCTAAGTATAACTCGCTTATATATTTCTCGAAATATGTGTTGGAAAGATTTTTGCTTTTGCTACGTTCATCATTATATTTGACGAGTTTATTTGGAAACAATTTATTTGTTGGAAACAAAATAATAAGTCATAAGATGATCATGTGAAAATTTCCTTGAAACATCTTACATGATTTGTATGAAACAGTCATTTGATGTCGACTCGAAAAGTTTCGTATTGATCATTCAATCACTTGAAAATTACTTATAAGCTAATAGTTTGTGTGAGACAAATATATTGTCGCTCTTTTAAGGATGTTTCAATGATTGAAATGGGAGTTGAGAATGATTAAACTTTGTCCTGGATACAATACAAGATGCATACCAGTATGCAAACTATTTGGTATGATTTAGGTCCTGAAACTTTGTTTGCATACCAAGATGAAACAGTTTAACTGTTAAAGCACGGAACCAAGTTTGTATACCAATATGCGAACAGTTCTACCTGAGTTAGGTCTGGGATGACAGTTCATACAAGTTTGCAAACTGCTGGATGTGACCAAAGTCCGGAACAAAAGTTTGCGTACCCGTTTGCAAACTTAGTGGTTAATGTTCTAAAATTAGTTAAGTATGTTTTCATACTCATGAACAAAATAAATTAATAAATTAAAGAATGCAAATATTAGCAAACCGTGGCTTAATGTTCATGAATTGATTTCGGCATAAGTACTTTGTACAATTACGATCAATCTGATTTTGTTTCAATTGGTTCTTATATACTTCTATGAGATATATACAATTGAACAACTCTATGAGTAACACTATTAGATTCATTTAATTATCATTCTTGTTTGATTGATCATCATATTTGATCTAGAAGTGTTAGATGAATGTTGCTAAGACAAAAGTGTTCATATGGCTAACTTCGGTTAACTATTGTTGAGCCAACTCAATATACACGTTTAGGTACGGATACCCATATCTAAATGAAGGTATATTTCATTTGTGTGTAACAAGCTAAGACAATCTAACGGTGGAGATATATTGCGTTGGTTTTAAGCAAACTTGGATTGAATCTTAAATAAGGTTTTCAACTAACGGTGAATATTGATTACTTTGTTACAAAGCTATCAAACCTGGTTGAAGACTATATAAGGAGAACTCTAGCATCTGGAAAACCTAATCCCCACACTTTTGTGATACTAGTTGCGACTAGAGTCGATTCTCCTTAACCTAGGTTTTTCCAAAACCATTATACGTTACGACTTGAAGACTTCATTGGGATTACGAAGCCGGATCCAACTACTTTCTTTATAGTTGCGTATTCTGATCTTAATTGTTCTATCGTGTTGAGTACCATCTTCTCTAAGATTTGCTCGAGATTTATCTCAAATAGGTAAGATATTAAAAGTAATCACAAAGCTCTTCATCTCATTCTTTAGGATTCCACAATAACTTCTTTTACTACCATATAGTTAAGTTATTGTAAGGTGATTGATATTTTTATGTTGTTCTTCGGGAATATAAGATCGGATTATCAATTGGTTCCTATGCACCTTTATTTATCATAAGGCGAAACAAAACTTCATAGGTACTTATGTGGGAGATAAATTTATCTATCAAAATAGGCTTTTCTGTGTGAGACAGATTTGTCTATAAGTCTTAAACTTTGGGTCATAGAAACTCTTAGTTGTGGGTGAGATCATCTAAGGGAATCAAGTCACGTGGAGTCCTGCTGGGATTCAGATCGTAAGAACGCGATGTACCTTAATCAGTGTGAGACTTGGTTAGGGCTTAACTAAATTTCAGTCTGAAGTTACCTTGTAGTAGGATAGTGTCTGTAGCGGCTTAATACAGTGTGGTGTTCAAATATGGACTAGGTCTCGAGTTTTTCTGAATTTGCGGTTTCCTCGTTAAGAAAATTATGGTGTTTGTGTTATTTCTTTTCCGCATTATATTTATATTATATAATCAAAATATCACAGGTTGTGCGTAGTTTAATCAATTGGTAAATCCAACCTTTGGTTGTTGATACAAATTAATTGACACTTGGATATTGGTTTTTATATAGTCCAAGTTGTTTCTCATAATAATCGGAGTTCCATGATTCTATCTGTTTGATTTAGTCGATTACATTGAGAAACAGAGATATAACTCTTGGGTAACTTTCATTGATTGAGTCTGACTGTCTAGTTGATTATCTTTGAATTATATTGAGTTAGTCCATACATATTGTCGAACAAAATATTGTGTGTTTGTTAGACCCCGCTTTTCAATTGGTATCGGGCTTCGAGCAAACACATTAAGACCTCATAAGTCCGTGTTTGTAGCACCTGACTTTGGACAAAAGTGCTATATCTGTAAACATACCGCGAGTCTTTGATGGCTCAAATTACCTATGGTGGAAAAATTTTATGCGTGTCTTTCTTCAATCGCGTGATTTTCAAACATGGGTTCGTGTTGTTAATGGCTATAATCCTCCAATGGTTACAATAGAAGGTGTGTCCATTGAAAAGGATATTGGTGAGTATGAGCCGGTCGAGATTCTTGCTGCAAAGAAAAATTCGGACAGATTGAATGCTATCATCCATGCCATTACTCCATATCTTCAGCACCATGTGACTACGTGCACTCTATCTAAAGATGCTTGGGATATCTTAGAAACCTTATTTGAAGGGAATACCTCTGAGAAAGAAGCTAGGCTCCAAAACCTAAATTCTGATTGGGAAAACCTTCATATGGCTGATGAAGATTCATTTGATGAGTTTAATCACAAAGTGTCTGAAATTGTTAATGCATCTTTTGCATTGGGTAAGACTATTCACTCAAAAAAGATATTGTGATGAAAATTCTTAGATCGTTTCCAGCCAAATACGGCTCTAAGAAACATGCCATCGTTGAAGGAAATAACCTTGATACTCATCCAGAAATACTCTTGTTGGGAAGTTAAAGATATTTGATCATGAGCATACATCCAAGTCTCGGAAAGGAATTGCTTTCAAAGCAAAAAAGAACACAAAATTACTTGATAAAAGTAAATATGTTGGCAACTTTGTGGATGATCCTATTGAGACTGATTCATCAGATAAAGATCTTGACAACTCAGTCTCACTGATCACAAGACAGTTTAGAGATCTTCTTTTGAAGAGAAGTAAACGGTTCATCAGAGATAAACCTAGATCATGAGTTAAACCTCATGATCGTGTACCTCCTAAAATTAGGGACACCGTCAACACTGATGATGAGGATATACCACAGTGCTTCAAGTGTAAAGGTTTTGGTCATTTTGCTAATGAATGTCCAAATCGTAGAAAAAATACACCGAAACAAAGGTCTTGTTGCAACTCTTGGTGAAATGTATGATCACTATGATTCAAAATGAAGATGAGAAATCAAGTGTTGCGTTCCTTCGGCGAAAATATTGATTTTGATAATTGTAGCAATACGTACATCAATCTTGATATTCATCATGGAAAAACTTCTTCAACCATTTTGGAGGATAAAATGGATTTCTCCCTATCTACTAAGAATTCCATCTCGCTTGTTTCATGTACTTCAATTTTTTAGTTTCGCATGCCCGCTATGGTGCCGGCAACCGTCCTCCACGTTGACATGTTCTTATTGTTGGAAACTAAACAATAAGTCAAAAGATGATCATGTGAAAATTGCCATGAAACATCTTACATGATTTGTGTGAAACAGTCATTTGATGTCGACTCGGAAAATTTCGTATTGATCATTCAATCACTTGAAAATTACTTATAAGCTAATAGTTTGTGTGAGACAGACTATTGTCGTCTTTTTAAGGATGTTTCAATGATTGAAATGGGAGTTGAGAATGATTAACCTTTGTCTGGATACAATACAGTATGCATACCAGTACGCAAACTATTTGGTATGATTTAGGTCCGGAAACCTTGTTTGCATACCAGTATGCGAACGGTTTTAACTGTTAAATACCGAGAACCAAGTTTGCATACCAGTATGCGAACGGTTCTACCCGAGTTAGGTCTGGGGCGTATGCGTACACGTTTACAAACTGTTGGACGTGACCAAAGTCGAAACTAAAGTTTGCGTACTGTTTGCAAACTTAGTGGTTAATGTTCTAAAATCGATTAAATATGTTTTCATACTCATGAACAAAATATATTAATAAATTAAGGAATGCAATCTTTGCAAACAGTGGCTTAATGTTCATGAATGATTAAAGTATAAGTACTTGTACAATTACGAATCAATCCGTTTTGTTTCAATTGGTTATTATATACTTCTATGAGATATATACAATTGAACAACTCTATGAGTAACAATATTAGATTCATTTTATTATCATTCTTGTTTGATTGATCAGCATATTTGATCTAGAAGTGTTAGATGAATGTGTTTAAGACAAAAGTGTTCATATCTAACTTTCGTTAACTATTGTTGAGCCACCCAATATACGTTTAGGAAATGGTTACTCATATCTAAATGAAGGTATATTTCATTTGTGTGTAACAAGCTAAGACCATCTAACGGTGGAGATATTGCTTTGAGATACGGGACGTGGCTAATGGAGTTTCCTAAGTATCGCGAGATTTGCATATCTACTCATTTTAATTAGGGGCCGAATAAAAGGGAAGATATTAAAGGATATTAGTTTTTCTTGTTAGGTATTAGATATGCGAGTTTTGTTAAGTTTGGTAAGAGTCTTGGGTTGTCAAGACATTACTAGGGTTTATTGAGTAGTATAGTACCATTTCGTTTATCTCTTGTAAACGACTTTGAAAAAATTATCTCTATTCATATTATTGATTCAATATTGGTTATAAACCTTGTTTATCTGTAACTCTTGGATTAGAGTTGTTAGGCTCCTGGATTGGGTTGTGTTGCTGTAAGGTGGATTCTCCCTTGTTTTAATCATTACTCAAGTTCTAATTCATATTGCTTCCTTGTCCCTCTATGTCGGGTGGTATCGAACCGTTTCTTTCTGTGCCCACCTTTGCCCTAGAGATATGATTCCATGTCTAAGCCATAAATCCCGATTAACAAAAGGCATTAATGGTGCAAAACTCGATGACAAAAATCTTGAGAAACCTCTAAGATTCCAACAAATTGAAGCTCGAAGACACAACAATTTCTAATCTTGGCAGAAACCTAGCTTCTCGACGAGAATACCCCCAAGAACTATAGGATTCCTTAAGTTTTTGGCGGAGCGAGGTTGATAATCGTAGAAGAACAAATATACAACCACCTCAAAGGTTCAATCGAGATCGAGATGTCGTGTCAGATACAAAGTACCAACTAACTTGATTCAGCCCAAAAACTCCACGAAGGTAACATTTTTCACATTACAGAAAGCTGCAAATTCTGAAACCCTACCCGCATGAAGGGATGTAAGTGATGTTCATTTTACGAATATGATTTTGTGCCCGATAATTTTGGTGATTTTGAAGGGTTTGAATCCAAACAAAGGAATTTTGTTGGAACAAAACCCAAAGAAGGAGTTTCCGTGGGTTTAGAGGGAGATTCTCGTTGTATTCCTCCCTGTAAGTACGAGGATGAGTCAAGTTCTGAAATTTTTTTTGATGATGTCTATCAAAATAATTCTTTTCGCGAAATAGGAGATCCAAACTCTGCTTACAAGATGAAAATTGGATGTTCCAAGTTACGACTAGACGATTGATATGGAAGGATTTCTTGACTACATTGTGTCATTGAGAATTTTTTTGAGTGTATGAGAATTCACAATAACGTGAGTGAAACTGTGAGCTTACAAGCTCAAAGGAGGCAGGCACATGGTGCTAGACATACTGGGAACACTGTGAGAAGGAGAACCCGCAATCACCTCACTTGGCCCCAAATACGACGTATGATGAAGGTTCGTTTCACTCCCTCGTGATTTTTCGCAAAAACTCTTTTCAAAGCTACCAACAATGCTCACGCAAGGAAGGAGATCAGTTAACGAATATGCCGAGGAATTTCTGGGATTGGTGCAAAGATTTAATCTCCCAAAAACGAGAAAACCAACTAGTTTATGGGTACGATCGATGGTTTGAGGCTCGAGATTGGTGAAGGCATGTACTTATGCACGATATACACCGTAGATCATAATATCGCAACATACAAGGCTCAAGGATTAGTGAACGACGGCGTCGCGAGGAGTCGCGGAAGCTAAAGTAAACGACGCAATGGATAACGTGACAGAACATAAAGAAGACGTGAGAGTCAAGCGAGGTTAAGTGTCGCGAGTGAATGTTTGTGCATCTCGACACTTCACTTGACATTCCCCTAAAATAAAGGATAACTAGCTTTGTCATCCACTATGTATTACCCTATATAAAGGGCTAAATGAGTCCAGTAAGAGAGAGATCTTTTTAGAATTTATTAAGCAAGTCAATAGGAGAGAGAAAGTGAAAGAACATTTTTAATTTCTAAGTGTAATTCTATTATCCTGTAAACATTTCACGAATTCAATCAATAAATATTCTTGATCTTACATCTTTCAATGGATTAATTAAGCAAAATCGAGTAAGGGTGTAGTGTGGGAAATCTGCTACTACATATGCGCTAGAAACAGGGACGATCATTTGTAAAAAGAAAGAAAATTTAATTAAAGTTTTTGAATCGGGGAAAATGAAAGGGAAATCTTAAATCGGATGAAAAAGATATGGCATGCAACATGTAGACACAGTGCGGTTAGCGAATTTCATGAAAATATCAAAGGAAGAATACACAAACGGATTTCGAAGGAAAGAAGATTACGGATAGAGAAATGGCATCACCTTTGAAGGAGTTGGGAAAAGCAGAGATAACATTCACGGCGGGGAAATATCCAAAGAAAATTTGGATCACACATCTCCACTGGTGATCACAATAAATACGTATAAGGAAGGAGAGAAATCGGAGAACACAACGAAAACATGGATGGTGAATGGAGTTTTAATTGATACAGGGAGTTTGGCGAACATCATGTTTTATCACGCTTACAAAAAGATGGAATATAAAGACGAAGATATGATTTTCGCGGCTTACAATATTCAAGGTTTTGGTAATTCCATAACAAAAGTAAAAGGAGAGATAAAAATACGTATTCCATTAGGAGGAATTGAAACATGGGTGACATTAAGTGCAAGTGGATATGGAATCACCATACAACATATTACTAGGAAGACCATGGGTACATGCAATAAAAGCCGTGAGCGTCGACGCTTCATCAATGTATCAAGTTTCCCACACCAACCGGAATTGGCGAGATCAAAGGACGCCTTTGCCAAAGGAAGAATATACTATCAAAATGAAGCAAAGTGTTAGAGGAACAAATAAACAAGCGAAAGAATATATCAAAGTGCGCAAAAAGATGGCGAGGGCAGCTAAGAAAGAAGAATTAGGAATTTACATGATAAGAGCAAGGAAGGAAAAGCATACAGCGAGATCTCGGGAGAAGAAGATGATCTTGCGAGAGAACCAAAAGGACCAACCCCTATGGGAGGGCAAAGAGGAGACGATTAAATAGCAAATAACAAACCAAAGAAGTGAACATTGGAACTAAGGAAAAACCAAGATGCTAAAGATTGGAACTAAAGCATGGAAATGAGATGAAGAAAAAGAACGTAGATCATTACGAGATTATAAAGACATCTTCGCGTGGGATATGGATGAAATGCAGTATAGATCCGTCGATCGCTTTGTCACAAGTTAAAATTGATAAAAATGTGAAGCCATTTAAACAAAGAATTAGAAAGATAAGCAGGCATACCACCCCAGGATAGAAGAAAAGCTGGGAGAGAGATCTTGAGGACGCGGGAATTATTAGACAAGCAAAATATCTGAATGGATAAGCGAATATGGTTATAGTTCCCGAGAGCAAAGGGAATACGGATGCATTGATTTAATTGATTTAAATAAAGCTTGCCACAAAGGCAGGTTTTCCAACTGCCGATATTCCACAACTAGTCGAATCGGTAGGAATGAAAGAGTATCATCTACGGACGGGTATAAAGGTTACAACTTGATTCCTCTCTCGCGAGAAGATCAGAGCATCTTCCTTTCTTCGCTCCGAAGAGGATTATCTTACCTGCTATACTAAAATGCCGTTTGGTCTGAAATGTCAGGCAACATATCAAAGGATGGTGGAAGAGGTATTCGAGAATGGATACAAAAACACTAGAGGTATACGTGGATGACATCTTGGTAAAAAGTAAGAAGCGAGAGGATCACGTGCGAGACCCGAAAGAATTTTTTGACGAGATGAGGTGTTTTAACATCAAAGTAAATCCGGAAAAATGTGCCTTCGGAGTTACGTGGGGGAAATTCTTGGGGTTACATTATATCAAAGGAAGGAATACATGTTGACTTGAGAAAGTAAAAGCGGTTAGCGATATGCCGACACACCGACAAGAAAGGATGTTCAAAAGCCGAATGGGTTGTTAGCATCACTAGGAAGGTTCATCTCATGAGTCATCCGATAGAGTGTAAACACTTTTCAAATACGTTCTAAAAAAGGATCGAAGTTTAAATGGACGGACGAATGTGAAAAGGCTTTACAGGGATCAAAGAACATTTAACGGATATATCCATTATGCGAATGCGCAGAACAAGGAGAAGAATTATTAATATATCTCATTAGCAACTTCGCATGCCTTAAGTGCGGTTTTTACTGCGAATCTGACGCGAAGGAAAGTAGAAAAACCAATCTATTACATCAAAAAACTTTTAATGCATGAAGAAATTATTCGATCGAAAAATTAATCCTAGCATTAGTTTATAACATTCAAGCTTCGCATATTTTCAAGCACATACCATTAAGGTAGTCACAAAAAGCCTCAATTGAGTCATGAAACATTCAAAAGATCGGGAAGAGTCGAAAGATGGAATGCTCAAATAAGCCATTGTAAACTCAAGTATGAGATATTATCCTCAACTAAGTCACGGGTTGTCATGAGACTTTTTATGCAAATTTCCTTTGGAAGAAGATGAAGCGATAGATGAAATGATGGATGTAGAAGAAGAGTATGGAGACCAAAAGACACGCTAGCTGAACCGAGACGGATGGGAAATATTAGTAGATGGATCATCAAATGGAGAAGGAAATGGAGTAGAATTGTTATGATTTCACGAGAAGGCAATAAATTAGCTTTCTCTTTTAGATTGGAGTTTGAATCCACGAATAATGAAGCAGTATGAAGCTATAATACATGCTCTGCGACTTGCAATAGAAATGAAATTGGAGAATGTGAGGATTACCGGTGACTGCAATTGGCAATCTGTCGGATAACGAAGTATGCTACAAGCGATCCATCCTACGAAATACGGGAAGCTTGTAGAAGTGTTGTCGGCCTGAGATACGAGAAAATAAAATGGAGGCACATATCAAGGAGAGATAATAGACTCATGAGCCTTTTGCCTTTATATCAAGTATGATGACGGACCCAAGCTGCGAGGAATATCAAAATACGAACACCTCATCAACCATCAATTAATAAAAAGGAGGACAAGACAAGCGAGATATATGATGGTGGTAGATGAAATGCAAGGTGGGAGGAAAGTGGAGGTGGAACTACATTAGCAATAAAAAGCGAGTTACAAGGAAATGGTGGAAGCACAAGTTAAAAGAAGGCAACAAATTATGAATTACGAGATGGCGTGCTTTAGCAAGGCGTTCTTTTGAGGACCTGCTTCGATATCTATCAAAAGGAAGAAAGGAGAAACCATATTGAAATCTTGCATATTTAAGGATGTAAAATCATGAGAATCTTTGTAGCATATAAGAGCAAAGACGCAAGGATATTATTAGCCATATATGCATGAGGGCGCGAGCAATATCCAGTGTTGCGAAGATTGTCAAAACACGGGAAGAAGATACATGCAGGAGCACGTTAAATTCTTAAGAAGTGTGGCCTTTTGGAAAATGGGGTTTAGATATTGTGGGACCATTCTTCAAACAGAAGGGACAAATTATGAGCTGCATAGCGGACTATTTCTACAAAATGGGCGGTGAAAGCGATGCAGTAACATGCATGATAAGGATGTTTTTACTCATATTTGAAAATATTATATACGATTTGGGATCACTGGTGGTATCGATAATGGGAAGCGGTTTGAAGGGCAAAATATAGGAATTCTTTAACAATGCATTTAGGATAAGATGTGGAAAATAGCCCATTATCTCCACTAATGACTGGCCCAGCGGAGGCAACAAACAAAACAATTCTTTGATATATTGAAGAAAAGTTGGAAGGACCCAATAGGGATGGATGAACAAGTACCCAATGCGGTGTGGGATTATAATCCAACTAGAAAGAACCCAAGGGAATGTCCCTTTTTGCTAACTTACGGAGTTGGAAGCGATGCATGACTTAGGGGTCGTGATTGGAGCAACCAAAAAAGAGGTTTGGGATAAAATCTTAAGCGGCTTAACATTCTAATCAAAGTTGGATGAATTGGAAGAAAAGCAGAAAATTGCAACACATGGAAATTATCGGCGAGAGACGCTAGAGAATATAACAAGCGTGTAAAAATACGTGAGTTCCAACAGAGACTTGGTGTTGCGAGAAACCCAATATCAACGTGAAAGTGGAGGCAAATTGGCGAAAATGGGATGGACCTTATATTATCAAAGTAGTTGAGTACGGGGCATATAGATTGATGGATCCCAGAAGGAAGAGATGTAGGACAAAAAATGGATAGACCATGGAATGGGTTATATCTAAAAATATTACAGTAAAAATGAGAGAGGAAAAAGAATCAAGATGAAGTACTTCTCGCAAGATATTTCGACATTGATGGAAATACTAGGAGAAAATACGCAAGATCTCACGCAAGAATAACAAAAAAAGTCATAGATACTTAACAAAACAACAAGAATACTTGAATGATTAAATGAATGAATTGGCGAATATCTAGCAAGCAAAATAGCAAATGATGAAGAATGATTGAATAAAAAGAATGAATGAATGGGGGCAGACACCTTTAGCGTACACCTAGTTCGCGAATAACATTTCGTAATGAGGCAAATGTAAGACCTAAAGTCTGCGTCAATATAAAGGGTATCTCGACATGGCTCGGGGAAAGTTCACGCTCACAGGCTTTGAGTCATGAATTTAGGGCCCATAAAGCCCTATCCGGAAGGGTACCTTGGATTCCCAACTATATATGCTAGGTTATACCTTGGTTGGGCGACCGAGAGTCTCTTCTTAGGAGTCGGTGTATATGCTCAGAAGGCCTTAGAGGTACGGTTGAGCAGTGCCGGGATGGATGAACCTACAGCCATTCTTATGAGATCTTGGCATATGTTGCACTACTTGAAAACTCCATAGGGTGCAGCCTCGTAACCATAAACCCTATAGGTATAAGGGATAAGAGGCTGCGAAAACAGCTAGTTGTTGTTAAGACCGGATAGGAGGAGCTAGTCTTGTATGGCGATGTTTACAGCCTCCTGAAGGGAGCAACCGAGATGATAAGAAGCGGCGCTCTCCATTAGAGGAGTGTCAAAGCAGGCAAATGTCATGAGGCTTTATTTTCGCAAGAGACTTTGAGCTTGTCATATTCCATGCAATTATCCTGAAGAGGCAATAATACTAGCAGCAGACGGTAAAAGAGCGAGATCAATGGGTCTTTACACGAAAGTGTACGGACGTCTGCGATTTAAACCATGCAGCTTGCTAATGTCATGAGGCTCCATGTTCGCAAGAATATTTAGGCCTATCATATTGTGCATAACAAAACATCCTATGATAAAAAATACTTGAAAAATGATAAGGCAAGATCAATGGGGTCTTACATGCAAGTGTAAAAAGGCGTCCTGCCATTTTGTCCTTGGAAAAGGTGGCGAGGGAAGACCTCTAATTAGGAGGTCTAACATTTCTAAAAATGATAAGGCAAGGTCAATGGGCCTCTGCATGAAAATATAAAAGGCGACCTACTGCGGCTTTATCTTGATGAGGAAAAATTAAAATCAAATCACGGATTAGGATGGATTTACTTAATAAAGTCAATGTGATTTAATACTTTCGCAAGGCGGTCTTAACTAAGAAGGAAGAAAAAATATAGAATTACTCAATCAAAAGGTTAAATCATTCACAAAAGGAATTACAGTAGAGATACAATTTAACTCTCTGTCCAACGTGTCATCGGAGGATGGTTGAGGCTTTTATATGCTGTCGATTTCGCCTCCTTGATTGGTGAATTTCATTAGAAATGTTTTTATCACCTTCATTCTGGATTATTGGATTTTCCTTGAGAGTCTTCTGTTTGGATCTTCGCCGACAACTTCCTTATCGGGGAGATCTTGGCCACTTTCATATTCATAATCACTATCCAAGACGTCCGAACTTCATCATCACTTACTTCAAAGGATCGGCGTGAATAGGATCAAAGAGACTTGACTGACAAAATATTATTCACAAGAACTTCCGCTTTAAGAGGGAATTGGCCGAAGCAATGCCTTTTAGCCGATTCTTACTATCAATGTCCCTTACAATAAGACATATAATCAAATCTTAAGCTCACGCGATTTGGCGAGCAAGCGAGACTTTGTGATAGACCATTTTCTTTCTGCGAATTTTAGAATGATCAGACACGAGGTGGAATAGTGGGCGAAGCTTTCTCGAGAGTCTGCACATAATAAATACACAAAATTAGAAAATCCTTATTGAACATTATCGGCATTTTGAAGTGTCAAGCATTCATGGAATAAATACATAAATTAAGATAGTCGAATAATTTGTTACCCCCATGAGAAATTAAGGATGTTGAATTAAAGTATAAAGTTATTCCCCAAGCAGTCCATGACATCATCAAATGAATCTCCACTAAGCCTTTCAATCGAGATCGCAAATTCTTTTCATTGGAAACAAGTATGGAATTTTCAATGTCGCGAAGTAGAGTTGGATTTTCTAATTTGACACATTGTTCTTGGAATTGCTTGCTTTTACACTCAATGTTATTCTACCTTGAATAAGTTTATCTCTCTCGTGATAATTTCTTCAAGTTGGTTTTCAAAGTATGTTTAACTTGTTCGTGTTCTTCACATAACTTTTGACAAGCATTATCTGCTGCGAGTAGCTCGCCATCTTATTCAGCGAGCGTTTCTCTTGAGAAAGAGTTCGATTCTCATCGATAAAGTTTCCAACTCCAAATTAGTTTTAGTCAAAGAATATGAGAGCGAGATAAGTCATTACTTAATGAGATTTGCTTTTGCGATAAATCAAAATTCTCTTTAGACAAGTTATTTATTTGATCAGTTGCATAGGTATGAAGATTATCTAAGAAATTATCTTGCTCCATCAAGCATCTCTTTTCAACTGTTTCTTCAACGATGGACTCAGTGCGATATATCTCCATTATTCGTTTGGTTTAATACTTTGGGACGGCAAGGGGTTTGAGTTACAATTGATTAGCGAGGGCATGCCAGCACCTTTTAATTCTTCTTCTTCTTACGAAGATTATCACGATCTAGTGAGATATTGGGAAAATTTTGATTTTCAAGGTGGAATTATTGCATACAGCCCTTAACTTGGAATCATCCTTGACTATTAATCTCTTGCCCAAAGATGTGCGAGATCCTATCAGGACCCAAGTGCTTACTTAAAATCTATGGACATTAAATTTGTGAGGATCGGTAGAAGTCTTTTTGGCATCATTCACGAGATCGAAAAGAACCTTAAAGTACATCTACTCCCCTCCATTTTCCACGCGATTGGGAATACAATTCAAACAAGAAGGCAGGTCGTCCTTTGTCAAGGAACCTCATGAGAAGAGGAGGTTTCGAGGGAAAGTGATTGGAGAAATAGCGAGGACATTGATAGCGAGGAGGAGGTATAAGATGCGTTTGTAGTAGGACAATTGAAAGGAACTTGGTCTATGAGGAGTTGAGGTATAGAAACATTATGCGCTGATAATGTTACCGAGGAAAGAGGCACAAAATTATCTTGCGAAGATTTCGCGACTGAGGAGATGAAGGTGTGAATGAAGAAGGAAATGGAGCGTCGGGAGTAACGAGTTTGGAGTAGCGAGGCCTTTTGGGAGTATTACCGGTAGTTTTATCATCTGCGAATAACAAATTAAATAAAAGCAGAGGCAACAACGCATTATTAATAAAAAAAGAAATGTTTCTCGAATACCTTGTCACTCCCAGTTTGTCTTTTTGAAGCCATAGATTTTGCTCGTGAGAGGGCTTTGGTTGCGTGAGGAGTTCTTGTTGCGAAGTAGATTTCGATCGCGAGCCCAAAGAAGAAGAGGGTCCTTCCGATAAATTTAGTTAAGGTTGGTTCTTGCTAAACAACAATGGCGAAAAAGAACTACAAAGTTAATCATACCGAGTGTGATTTCAACAAAAAAGTTAATCTCAAATTTGATCAACAACAAAATCGGCTAGATATGGCAAAATTAACAAACACTGGAGCGTCATGAGAGTAACAAGCCTGGTAGAGAATAGCTAAAGTGGTGAAAGAAGGCGGTAGAGAGACAACAATAAGCAAACACTTGCTGAGCGATGAAGAAGAAGAACACTTGCGAGGCAGATGAAGAAGATGAAAAGGAAAAGGAAAATTCTTCACGAGAGGTGCTCCTATAAATAGGCGAGAAAAAATGTTATGACCGAGTTAACATTAAATGCACGGTAAAAGAGGTAAACATAGACACGTGTAAGCGGTCCTGCTAAATCCAAGGAAGCCAGGCGAAAAGAACTTTAGTAGAATCCAAGTATACTAACATATTTCCTAATAGGCGAGAATAGCTTGCGAAATTGATTATTTTACGTAATTCATGAGGCAAGAAAGCGATGCTTCGTGTGTGTATTACAAAGAAACTTGAACTTAGCAAAAGAATAGAGGCAAGTACGTACTTTTCAAGTCCAGTATTCTTAGCTCGTTCCTTTATCAACAAAGATCAAAGATTACCACCACAGCGATTTTTCCTTAAAGATCGCTCTTCAAGCAATATTCAAGGAAAAGAGGCAAGATGTAGGATCATAATATACGCAACATACAAGGCTCGCGGGATTAGTGAACGACGGCGTCGCGAGGAGTCGCGAGGAAGCTAAAATAAGCAGCCTCGATGGATAGCAGCAGGCGAGAACATAAAGAGAGGCGTGAGAGGCTGGCGAGGTTAAGAAGTGTCGCGAGTGAATGTTTGTGCACTGCGACACTTAGCGGGACATTCCAGAAAATAAAGGATAGCTTAAGTTTATCATCCACTATGTATTACCCTATATAAAGGAGCTAAATGAGTGCGTAAGAGGAGAGATCTTTTTGGAATTGTTAAAGCAGAGTCAATAGGAGAAAGTGAAAAAGAAACATTTAATTTCTAAGTGTAATTCTATTATCACGTGTGTAAACATTTCACGTTCAATCAATAAATATTCTTGATCTTACATCTTTCAATGGATTAATTAAAGCAAAATCAGTAAGAGGTGTAGTGTTGGAAATCACTGCTCTACATACACCATAAAGCGAGAGATAGTGGCTCTTGCTCAAAGATCGGTGTCGCTTTAAAAGCAGGGATTAAAGATGAATAGGAAGGAACCAAACTATAAGGTGTTGGAACCAATGAATGAGGTGCCTACGGGACCTTTCTCTAATAACAAACCTTCATTAGCCAGATGGAAAAGTACCTTCCATGAAATTAAATACACTTATCGCGGTAAGAAAAACCATCCCAATCCTGCTACCAAACCAATGAGATGTTTGATACAGATTGTAGACTTTCGGGACACCACTCAAACGAATGCCCTAAACGTGACAAACAACATTCGTTGAGCGAGACGGTAAGAAGGCAGAGTCTAAGATAGCAGTGGAAGATGAAAAAGTTGATTATGTTTATGCCGGATGACGTTGGAGCGTCCATCTTAGTGGTAGAGGAAAGTGTTATAAAATAGCGGTGCAAAGAGAGAGATACTCGACTCCAAAGATTAACGAAGTTACTCAGTCGAAAACAAGCTTTTTGAATTCAAAGACATTATTCGGAAAGGTATGTGACTTTATTATAGATATGAGAGTGCTGAAAAATCTTATATACGTGGAAGCTAGTTCGAGAACTTGGCTTACCACGGAGCCACATCCTCACCTCTATCGTGTTGTGCTGGATCAAACGGGATGGAGCAGGCAGATGGCGGAGTGTGTAAGGTTCCGATTGCTTTGGAAAGTTTTATCGTGATGTTATCATTTGTGAAGTTATGTACATGGATTCATGCCATGTTCTTTTAGGGCGTCCATGGCATTATGATGTGGATGCATTGTTTGAGGACAGAAGCGAATACTTGCGAATTCTATTGGAAAGGAACAAAAGTAATGTTCTTGCCAACAAAAGAAACAACAAGTTAGGGAGGAAAAGGGAATGCTTCTAATTCTGATTATAAGCGTGGCAAGCTGTGGCAATGATAAGGTTGGTGGCGAGTAATAGAGGATAAACTCGGGGCGAGTTTAGTCACGATAGGAAGCTTGATATGGGGCGTGGCTAATGGAGTTTCCTAAGTATCGCGAGATTTGCATATCTCTCCTTCGTTTAATTAGGGGACTAGAATAAAGGAAGATATTAAAGGATATTAGTTTTCTTGTTAGGTATTAGATATGCGGGATTTTGTTAAGTTTGGTAAGAGTCTTAGGTTAAGACTATGCTAGGGTTTATTGAGTACTATAAGTACCATTTCGTTTATCTCTTATGAATGACTTTGGCTCAATTATCTCTATTCATATTATTGATTCAATATTAGTTATAAACCTTGTTTATACGTAACTCTTGGATTAGGAGTTGTTGGGCTCTTGGATGAAGTTAGTGTTACTGCTTAGGAGTGGATTCTCCTTGTTTTAATCGTTACTCAAGTTCTAATTCATATTGCTTACATGTCCTCTATATCACTTTGGTTTTAAGCAAACTTAGCTTGAATCTTAAATCGAGTTTTTATCTAACGGTGAATATTGAGTGCTTTGTTACTAAGCTACCAAACCCGATTTGAAGACTATATAAGGGAGAACTCTAGCAGTGGAAAACCTAATCCCCACACTTCATGTGATACTAGTTGCGACTAGAGCCGATTCTCCTTAAACCTAGATTTTTCCAAAAACCATTATAGGTTACGACTTGAAGACTTCATTGGGATTCTAATCACAAACGATGAGGCGAAGATGTTTGTGACTACTTTTATCTTGGCTATCGGAGAATAAATCTCGAGCAAATCCTAAATAAGATAGTACTCAATCACAATGAAAACAACAAGATCGAAACACGTAACTACGGAGAAAATAGTTGGGTCTGCTTCCAATCCCAATGAAGTCTTTGAAGTCAGTTAACACTGATGGTTTTAGAAAAACCTAGGCTAAAGGAGAATCGACTCTAGTCGCAACTAGTATCACACGAGAGGTGTGGGGATTAGGTTTCCAGTGCCTAAAGTAATCCCTTATATAGTCTCAAATCGGGGTTTGCAATCAATGCTACCTTGGTAAAAACATTCAATATTCATCGTTAGATGAAAACCTAATTAGATTCAAGCTAATATCTTTCAAGCTGTTAGATCGAACTTAGCTTGTCATACAAAAATGAAATGCACCTACATTTAGATAAGGGTAATCGTACCTAAACGTGAACACTTTCATATCAAACTTATTCATCTTTATCACAAGTATTTCAAATGACTCAAATGAAACTAGTAAGAGAGTTGTTCAATTTTTATATTATCATAGAAATATACAAGACACAATTGAAGCAAAATCGATTTTGATTCACTCGAATCATTTCATGAACATTATAGCCACGGTTTGCAAAGATTGCATTCCTTAATATATAAATGTATTAGTTCATGAACAAACCGATCTTAGAACATAACCTACTCAAGTATGCAAGCGAGTACTCATACTTAAGTGGTAGGACTTAGTTTGGGTTCAGCCAGTATGCTGAACATGTACGTATACCTCAAAACTCAATTGAATTCGGAACTTGAACTTACGCCAGTACGCATATGGGTACGCCTACTATGGTTCCTGGACTTGGACCTACACATATGCAAGTATGCATACTGTGCTTATATCCAATCATGGATACTTTTTATAAACTCTCATTTCATTCATTGAAACATTCTTATAAGACGACAATGGATGTATCACACAACCATTAGCTTCAAAGCAATTTTCAAGTGATCAAATGATCAATACGAAACATTCAGAGTCTACACCAAATGATTGCATCACACAAATCATGTAAGATGTTACTAGGAGATTATCACATGATCATATTTCGACTTTCGTCAAGAATAAAAGATGAACTTGGTTAAAGCGAAAGCTTACTCTACACATATTTAGAAATAGATAAGCGAGATAAACTCGTCTCGAAATATCAAATGTGTATAATGAAGTCTATATAGTTATACGACTTTTGTCTCAATAGGAGATAAAATAGAAATAGACTTTCCAAGTGATAGATGAGTTCAAGTCTCCACATACCTTTTGTTGATGACGTTCCACAAGTTCCCTTTAGTAGTTCTTCGTCTTGATCGATGAACTTCGTGAAGTCTAAAGCTCAACTACACATTCTATCCTAATCGAGACTTAGCTATAAGTAGACTAGAAATCAATACTTATAGTTTGGAAACTAAACTTGACAAACAAGCTTGAGATAGCAACGCTATGAGTTCACTGAGCAAGTGCTCCAAAATCTCCCTTTGTCAATTTAGTGACAAAACTATCAATACATATGGATTACAAACTAAATAAACTTTGTAGCTTCTCATCCAAATGCTTGATCTCCTTGGTTCTTCAACATTACTCGAAATCTTCGTCACTTCCAAGTACTCGATGATTGAGCGTGTTCAACTTCGAGTATCATAGTTGTTGAAGATCAGTAGATATAAAATAAGAAAGCGATTGTTCTCAATCATTTTTATACGAGTGTCATAGTATTATTACTGCGAGCATCAAAGTTCAATTGTATCAGAACTTTGACAATAATATTATGGTGATATGTATCACTCCCCTTGAATCAATACTTCATCTCATGATGAAAACCACTCCCCTTACATAATGATCCGTAAACCATATGTATTTGTAGTGTGAACTACACAATAATTCTCCCCTTTTGTCAATATAAATTTGCAAATGTACGAAAGCTAGCGGGATCATAATGAAATTCTCAAAGAGATACTTCATGACTAAAAGATAACATATCAACTTTGTTTCGATGATTTCACATAGTCGAAACTTAGTGTATTCATCAAGGAGTTTTTAAAGATACAAGATAACTCCTAAAATATTCCACAACTAGCACTCCCCACAAAGATTTGGCAATTAAGCACAAGTTCAATTAAGAACTCTCCTCATAAAATGTCATTCCCAAAGGAACAACAAGAGCGACCTTACTTTCATGAGAAAAAAATGATTTGTTTGGACATTAACAAATTACATGAAACATGAATTTGTATCCAGAAAACTCAATTAAATTAACCACAAGAGAGCCCATGATTAATTTAATCGTAAATGCTCAACATAATAGAACTTATGAGCCACACGGTACTTTCACATAAAGTGGATCAGGGAAAGATCAATCTCATGGAATATTCAAAGGTTCATTCTATTTTCCATCAATATTTGCATAATGATATCATAGACTTAATCTTTGTCATCAAAAGTTCATTATATTTTTCATCAATATTTGCATAAAGACATACAATAGACTTAACTTTTGATGTATATGGGACAATCATAGTTCACAGACGCAAACACACATATCCCATATTATTATTTTTTGCAATATATGAAACCAATACTGCAAAATCATCTTCCAAATAAACTTTAGAATTTAAATAAATAAATCTAAAAACATTGCAAGATGAAAATCGTTGGCAATAGCTATGTGTACTCTTAATAATTGCTATTCCAAACCCTAGTTATCCTTCTTAAAACACAAGAATAAATTCTCATAAGAATTTTCCTAGAAAAAATAAGAATAAAAACTACTCAAAAATGAAACCGATCACAAGTTAATCATCAAAGTTCACGTTCGGAAGCTTCACAAGTTTCAAGACCTTTAAGCTTGTGATTCACAGCATCAACTGCATCTTCAGTGAAGATATCCTCATTTAGAAGATCCTTAACATGTGTTTCATGAGAACAAGGTCAGAGTTAACCTTTTTCAACTCAGTTCGTAACACATCAAGGCCTTTCATAGTATCACTCAATCGCTGCTTTGCCTTTTTCAAAGTATTTGAGAAAATCATGAACCACTTCAGAAGAGACCATCTCTTCCTTTTCACCGTATTGATGAGTATATGCATAATAACATGATACATTGGAATTGAGTTCGTCAGCATCTACAATGGTTCTTCTCTTCTTCTCATTGAAATCGAAATATAATGCATTATCAACAAAGTCTTCTGGTACGTCCCAAGAGCAAGGAGGAGAAGACATTCTTGAAGAGAAATCCTAGAGTGAGATAACTCAGCTCAATAGGAAGGATATATAAACGGTTTTAAGGACAATTTTAGGGTTTCTATTGTTGGTTCGTGAAAAGCAATACAGGTATCTGCATTTAAAACAACCTTGACCCATTGAACAAACAGTTTGCTAAGCAATATTTTGCTAAGTGAATATTTTCACAAATCTTAGCTCAATAAATTATATATTCTCCCAAGAGAAAAATTTAAAGTAAGATAATAACAAATAATCCCAAAAAAAATGGAGAAATAAAAGAAACTACGAACAAGCATCAATAATACTTGTGCAAAAAATTTCTACAGTTGATAATCCGGCTAAGAACGACAAGAAAATAGCTTGACAAATCAGAGGACATTTTTCCAACAAGTATACCTGATCATACCTCACCCAATCAGGATTTTTGTGAGTGAGATTTCAACCTTGTGATTAATTAGCACAAGTATGAGCTTTGAGCTCATCAAATGAATGTTGTTTATAGTTAATCCTCTTTTCCTAATCTTAGGAGGAAAACCTTTTTGATGTGAAAAGTTATCATAAAACTTACTAACATCAAAATAATAATGCGTGGTATGGATTCTTACCTGAAGGATTTTGTCCTGAGGAATTTGACAACTTGTTGATGAGCATCTTTGTATCCTTCAATTATCAAATTTAGGTTGTCTTTCACATCTCCACTTTTGCTTCATTATTTTGGTACCTTATTCACATCAAGAACAACATCTCCATTTTAACCGAAGAAGATCCTTTTTGAAATCTTCTTGGACGATTTATGTTAAGATTACTATTACAAGCATGAATATTCGAGGAACAAATCGAACCGACTTTCTCGGTAGAATTCACGAGGCAAGTACTAAAACCAATTGGTTTAGACATACAAATGTCAGATTACACCATTAAGAATTAAATCTAAGGTGTGTTTAAGGCGAATAATGTGATTGTCATTCAACCTCGGATTTGCTCTTCCGTTGACAAGTCCTTTTGAGTCACAAAGAGATGAGACATTTTGATCACTTAGAGTGATTTGAATGAACAAGCTTAACACCATAGTTAGGAGATTTTTCCCTTCCATGAGGTGTAGTGATTCCTTAATTAGAGGAAAATACGAGCAACATCTTTACCAATGGGAAGGGATTGTGATTTAGCCTAGGACCGAGTTCTCGATCGGTCAGAAGCGATTGGTATGGTGGACTCTATAGAACGTCCTTGAATAGAGAGTTTATTTAAAATACATTCAATTTCCAAGGCATCTTCTTTGAGTTTCAGCCTCGAGTAGGTTAAGTGAAAAATGCAACTAAGGCGTTCTCTGCAAAGAACCTTTAATTGAGAGTCCAGAGCATTTATCATACCAATTTGAGCATTGACATTGTGTTTCAACCAATTAATTTTATCGGACTGGATTCTAACAAGTTTTAGAAATAATGCACTCTCTTTGGTCGCTTCCTTTCTACGTCAGTCGGACTCGTGTCAGTAAGGTAATCGGAGTAACACTTATCGAGTGCTAGTTTGTTTCATTGGAGCATAATGTTCATCTATATTCGAGATTGAAAAATCTTTCTGTTTAACAGATTTCATAGAAACAAAACTATTATTTCTGATAATGCGTTTATCAGAGATATCACAACTATCCATAGAGTCAGATCGCTACAAACACAGACTTATGAGGTCTTAAACATGTTTGCCTGCTCTGATACCAATTGAAAAAGTAGGGGTCTAACAACCTCACTCAATATTTCGTTCTTTATGGAAAAACTCCAATATAATTCCAAGAGAATCAACGAGATAGTCAAACTCAATCAATGGAAATATATCCAAGAGTTGTATCTGCATTTCACAATGTAAACAACAAATCAAACGAATAGAAATCCTGAGCACGATTATTATGTGAAACAACTTGAATGGTACCAAAGACAATTGTTCAAGTGTCAATCAATTTATATCAACAACCAAAGTTTGGATTATCTAATTGATTGAACTACGCACAACTTGTGATATTTCAATTATATAGAAAATATAATGCGAAAAGAAATATACAGTATACCGAAATTTTGTTAACGAGGAAACGCAAATGCAGAAAAACCAGGGACCTAGTCCAGATTGAACACCACACTTGTATTAAGCCTCTACAGGTACACTAGCCTACTCCAATTTAACTTCGGATTGGAATGTAGTCGAGCCCTAACCAATATCATGCCGATCAAGGTACAGTTCGCGTTCCTTACGCCTCTAGAACCACGCTGGATTCCGAGTACTTGATTCCCTTAGATGATCTCACCCTAACTAAGAGTTGTTACGACCCAAAGTCGAAGACTTGATAAACAAATCAGTATCACACTGAGAAAAGTCTATTGAATAGATAAATCTATCTCCCATAGAAATACCTATGAGTTTTGTTCCGTCTTTTGATAAATCAAGGTGAACAGAACCAATTGATATCCTAGGACTTATATTCCCAAAGAACAACCAAGTAATATCAATCACCTCACAATAATCTTAATCGATTAACGAAACAAGATATTATGGAATCACAAACGATGAGACGAAGATGTTTGTGACTACTTTTTATCTTGCCTATCGGAGAATAAATCTCGAGCAAATCTTAAAGAAGATATTACTCAATCACGATAGAAAATGTTAGAGCACTTGCTCGATTCGAACTCATAAGCGTTGCTATCTCAAGCTTGTTTGTCAAGTTTAGTTGCCAAAACTATAAGTCTTGATTTCTAGTCTACTTATAGCTAAATCTCTGGATTAGGATAGAATGTGTAGTTGAGCTTTAGACTTCACATCGTTCATCGAATGAAGACGAAGAAATACTCGAGGGAACTTGTGGAACTTCATCAACAAAAGGTATGTGGAGACTTGAACTCATCTATCACTCAAAGTATATCTACTCTATCTCCTATTTGAGACAAAAGTCGTATTGCTATATAGACTTCAATTATACACATTTGATATTTGAATGAGTTTATCTCATTTATCTATTTCTCGAAATATGTGTTGGTAAGTTTTCTCTTTAACCAAGTTCATCTTTTATTATTGAAGAAAGTCAAAAGATGATCATGTGAAAATTGCCTTATAACATCTTACATGATTTGTATGATGCAATCATTTGGTGTAGACTCGGAATGTTTCGTATTGATCATTCGATCACTTGAAAATTGCTTTGGAGCTAATAGTTGTGTGACATCTATTGTCGTCTTCTAAGAATGTTTCAATGATTGAAATGAGAGTTTAGAACATGTAACCATGAAGAACAACCTTAACATGTAACCCTAAGGTACTTGGATCAAGATCAACCGGCGTCAAAGATAATGAAATCAAAGATGAATTAACATCCTCTATGAATCTATTTACAGAATAGACATGCAAAAACTGAATAGAAAAATTAAAAAAAGAAACCCCAGATATATAGATTCATTCCTATTCCTAGCATAATTAAACAAACAAAAATAAAAGGTAGATAATGGCTTATGTTGAAGAATAGTTGAAAGAAAATCCTTGCAAAGAGCGAATTAAGAGTAAGGTAGTAGTGGAATCTGGAATGGTGCTACGCCTCTATTGACTACTGCTGCATGCGAAGAAGAAATGAAAAGGAAGATAGGAAGGTAATCATCTAATACCTAAAACTGAGGGATAAGATTAGTTTGGACTACCTATCGATATCTAACATCTAACGGCTGATATTATTCATAACTTATAAGATGTCGGTTTCGGTTAGTACGGTATGGTTTTGGATAGAAACCGTAACTGAAACTGGGTATGTCGGTTACCTAGAACTGACAATCTAAACCTAAACCGTAGGATTCGGTTTCACTTCGGTTCGGTTAATATTTTAACGGTTTCGGTTGGTACACGGTTTAGGTTCGGTTTTGTGCATCCCTAGTTAAGCTTATCATTCGACTGGCTAGTTTCGGCTAACCTTTCATGAACTAAATATTGTACACGGTTCGGTTACTGTTCATCATAACCATAGTGTATATTTTGTTATGTTAATCTCAAGTCAAGTTTTTCATCTAACGATGATTATTGATTGCTTGACTCCAAAGCTACCTTAGCTTAAATCTAAAGCAACCTTGATCTTGAAAATATTATATAAGGATAACCTCAAAATACTAGGATCTTTGAATCCCTGACACTATTCTTATGTGTCCTAGTTGTAAACTAGAGTCGTCCTTTCCTTTAAAACCTTTTTATGATTAGCGACTAAAATGACTTCAACTAGGGATTCGTGAAGCCATGTCCAACTATCTTTATCTTGATAGTTAGTGTATCCTGATTATGTTTTGATTATTGATCCTTTAGCTCCATCAAACAAGATAGATAGAAATCACAAAGTTTCGTCATCTAAGACTTTGTGATTTCACAAGTTTCTACTTGTGAGGTGAATAATAATCTAGGATGCTTTTAGAGTCATAAAAGCCAGATTTTGAGGTTTGCTAGACTTTGTTTATTGCAATCGATTTTCTACCTTACCTTGATCTTTGATCGGAACGGAACTCACATATAGACTTATCGTGGGAGGAGGATTTTGGTTTAAAGTCTTTAATTGAGTTGAAGCAACTCTTAGGGTAATGGAGCCTTGACTAAGGGAATCAATGCGCATAGTCTTGCGAGATTCAACGAGCGTAAGGAACGTGATTGCAAATGAATCGTTGTGATGGTAGATTCGGTCTCAGCTATATTCCAGTCAAAGTTATGATAGTAGGCTGAGTGTCCGTAGCGGCTTAATACTGATTTGGTGTTCAAGTCTGGACTAAGTCCAGGGGTTTTCTGCATTTGCAGTTTCATCGTTAACAAAATTTCTAGTTATTTATGGGTAAAAATCGTTTATATTCGATTTAGGGTAATTTCGTGTGGTGAGTGAGGAAGCTGGTTCAAACCCTAAACAAATGTGCTGCGCGTGAGCACTATGGGTTCGAGATCCAACTGGCCGTACAAGTCGGCCCAAGTAAGAAATGGCTAGTTCCGGGGACTTGTGGTCGCTCACAAGTGGAGAGAAGGGTTGATTTGGGGAAGACAAAGAAGGTGTTGGAGAGCGGAGGTAGTGTCTGCGACTTATGTCCAGTGAAAGCTTAGGAAGCTCGCAAGAGATGAAAGCTTTTGGGAGAGCTTGCAAGGTTGCCTTTCACGAAGAGTGTGGTATTTTCTCTGGCGAGACTTGTAATGCGGTGAAATAGAGTGAACCTATTTATACAAGTCGAGATTGAGACGTACCCTAGCCTCATGAGAGGAAGAGAGTAAAGAGGGTGAAATAATGGGAGGTGGCCTAGCCCATGGTTTAATGAGGTGAAACGTTTTCTACCCGAACAACTTTCCTCTTTTGTTTGGCAGCTTTTATTCCTTTTCACGCTTTCTTAATGTGAGCGTAGTTGTATCGCTCGCATCTTTGTGACATGAAGCAAAACCCTAAGAAGCAACCCCGTGATTTGTCGATGATGTCTCAAGGTGTTGGTTTTGCATCTGTGAGTGCAAGTGGCGAGCGCTGAGTGGCGCGTGTGGCATGTGCCAATGGCATGTGCGGAATGCATAGTGGTAGGATTACACGGTTTGCAAGTTAGGTTACCGGCGATATTAGGTTTGGCATCGCGATGGCATGTGCGGAATGCCTTGGTGGTAGGTTGCACGCAGTTTGCAGTTAGGCTACCGTGCGTGTGTTTGGCGTATGCCAAGTGGCATGTCACCAGGATGCCTTGGTGGTAGGTTGCCACGGTTTGCCAAGTTAGGCTACCAAGCGTGTGTGTTTGGCATGTGCCAATGGCATGTGCGGAATACCTTGGTGGTAAGGTTTACCGCGGTTTGCAAGTTGAGGCTACCGGCGTGTGTGTTTTGGCATGTACCCGCTGGCATGTCGCGAGAACGCCATGTTGACCTGGTTGCGAAGTCTTGCAAGCCTGAAGGCAGCCATGTTGGCAGTGGGCCAAAGGCATAGCGGCAAATATGGCTGCGACACGTATTAGCAACAGTGGCACGTGCGGCCATGTTGACCTAGTTACAAGTCTGCAAGCCCTAGGCGCTATGACTGGCGTGGGCAAAGGCATAGCGCTTGGAAATATGGCTGCGACACGTCTGGCCACATGTTTGACCTAGTTACCAAGTCTTGCAAGCCTAGGGCGCTATATTTGAGCGTGGGCCAAGGCATAGCGAAGCTTGGAAGTATGGCTTAGCGTCACGTGTTGGCATGTGCCAATGGCATGCGTCCATGTTGACTAGTTACCAAGATCTTGCAAGACCTGAGGCGCTATATTTGGCGTGGGCCAATGGCATAGCCGGCTTGGAAATATGGCTTCGCGACATTTGTGTTGGCATGTGCCATGCTTGCGTGCGGCCATGTTGACCTAGTTGCAAAGTCCTAGACATAGCGTATATTTAGCGTGAGCCAACAGAGCATAGCGCTTGGAAATATGGCTTACGGCACGTGTTGGCATGTGCCAATGGCACGTGCGGCCATGTTAACCTAGGTGCAAGTCTTGCAAGCTAAGGAGCGCTATCTTGGGCGTGAGCCAAGCGCATAAGCGGCTTGGAAATATGGCTGGATACGTGTTGGCATGTGCCAATGGCACGCTGCGGCCATGTTGACCTAGTTGCACGTCACCTGAACCTAAGGCGCTCTATGTTGGCTGATGAGCCAAAGGCGTAGCAGCTTGGAAATATGGCTGAGCTGCGTGTTGGCATGTACCAATGCACGTGACGGCATGTTGACCTAATTGCAAGTCTTGCGAAGCCCTAAGTGCATGTTTGGCGTGGGCCAAGGCATAGCGGCTTGGAAATGGCTTCAGGCTACGTGTTGGCTGTGCCCTTAATGCTAGCGTCACGGCCATGTTGACCTGGTTACGAAGTCTTGCAAGCCCTAGAGCTATATTGGGCGGCCAAAGGCATACGGCTTGGAAATGTGAAACTGCGGTACATGTTGGCATGTTTCACGATGGCACGTCTGACCATGTTGACTGGTTGCAAGTCTTGCAAGCCTGGGGCGCTATATTTAGCGTGGGCGGTGGCATAGCGACTTGGAAATATGGCTTGCGACACGTGTTGGCATGTACCAATGGCGCGTCTGTAGCCATATTGACTAATTACCGTCTTACAATCCTAAGGCGCTATATTTGGCGTGTGCGATGGCATGGCGACTTGGAAATATGAAAACTGCGACACGTGTTGGCATGTGCCAATGGCACGTGCGGCCATGTTGACCTAGTTGCAAGTCTTACATAAGCCCTGAAAGTGACTATATTTAGGCATGAGCCAATGGCATAGCGACTTGGAAATATGGCTTACGACACGTGTTGGCATGTGCACCAATGGCGCAGTGCGATTATGTTGACCTAGTTGCAAGTCTTGCAAGCCCTAGAGCTATATTTAAGGCGTGTACCAAAATGGCATAGCGACTTGGAAATAACTTAGAGTCGATGTTGGCATGTGCGTCCAATGCTTACGGCGATGCGGCCATGTTGACCTAGTTGCAAGTCTTACCTGGCCTAGGGCGCTATATTTAGCGTGTGCTGATGGCGTATGACTTGGAAGCTATGGCTTGCGGTGCAGTGTTGGCATGTGCCAATGGCAGAAACTACTGACCCATGTTGACCCTAGTTACCAAGTCTTTTAAAGCCTAAGTGGCTATATTTGGCGTGTGCCAATGGCACTGCTGACTTGAAATGGGGCTTGCGCCACGTGTTGGCATGTGCCAATGGCACGTGCGGCCATGTTGACTAGGTTGCAAGTCTTGCAAGCCTAGGCGCTATATTTGGCGTGTGTAAGGCATGGCCCACTTGGAAATATGAGAAACTGCGACCACGTGTTGGCATGTGCCCATGTGCATCTTGACCCTGGATCTAGTTGCAAGCTCTTGCAAGAGCCTAGAGGCGCCTTACTCTATTTAGTAATGCGGTGGCCAAAGGCTTGGTTTCAGCGGCTTGCTTTATTCAGCACCATGGTGCGCAGTGTCTGACGCACTTGGTTTTAACATTATTGCCATGGTGCCATGATATGCGGCTTGGTTTTAGCATTATTTGCCATGAGTGTGCGCGGTATGCGAGCTTGGTTTGGCATTGTTGCCATATGTGAGTGCTCGACGGCTGGTTTAGCATTATTTGCCGTGCCATGGTCTCGTGAGTCACGGCTTGGTTATCAGCATTAGCACGTAGCCATGCCTGTGATGTGCGGCTTAGTTTGGCATTGTTATCATGAGTGCACGTGTATCCGGCTAGTTTAACATTGCTTGCCATGGTCTGTGATGTGCGGCTTAGTTTACTTTATTCTTTGCCATAGTGCGAGGTATGCGGCTTGGTTTGGCATTCTTTGCCATGGAGTGCGTGCGATATCTGCGGCTTGGTTCGGCATTGTTGCCATGTGGTCTGCGATTGCGGCTTGGTTTTAGCATTCTTGCCATGAGTCTGCGCTTGATATGCGGCTTGGTTTTGGAATTGGGGTTACGTGTTGCCCCTAATCGGTATTTTGAAAAAATACCCCCAATAATTATTTACACACGAGTTAAATGCTATTAGTTAATGTGTTCACGGGTAACACTAGGTCACATGAGTTTTCACGATTTGCAACTTTTTAAAACCACCATCGACATTAAGTCCCACAACAGCTCGGACATGGGCTTTGTTGCGAAGGCAAGCATAAGATGGTGACAAACTATCATGACAAAATCGTAAAAAGAATTGAGGGCTTGTCGACCTTTTATAAATAGGATTTGGAATCCTTGCCTGCAGGAGTTTGCACAAATAGGGAGGCTGCACAATTGGTGAAGGCGGTGCGGCTTGGGCGACGTTGGGAGAGTTGGCGTGAGTTGGGAAGCGAGGTGTGCTAGGCGGTGAGGCCGGCGCGATGTGGGCTGTGCGTGGCTTGTGGCGTGACTTAGGAAATTGCGTGTGTTGGTGGTAGGCGGCGCAATGTAAACTGTGCGTGCTTGCGGGCGTGGCGTGTAAACAAGGAGGGTTTCTTAGATATTAAAGTTTCCCTTGTCTTGCTTTCCTTCAGTGCGGCTTCCGTTAGGGCATCATCCATGCCAAAAATGGAAACATTATGTCTTTTCATTACTCCTTTCCTTTTTTAAGGTTAGTATTCATATCAAAAAAAATAATTGCATCGTCTCACTCATTTTCAACGGGGTTCTTGTTGATTTCTCTCTTTGTCATGTCGCGCGGTTAATCATCTTCTAACCAGCCGGAGTTCCCCCGGATGAAGATGCGGTCGACTCTCGTATAGGTACCCAAAGGTTATTCGGGTTAAGAAAATCATACGGGTGTATTTTCTTCTTCTTTAACAAGGCGCGTACACTTTAGCTGTGCGTATTGATAGGTGTCTAAAACACCTTGATATTTATCTATTATTTATGCTTTCTTTGCTAAGTTTCCTTGTAAAATATTGCGTCTTATGTTTAACTTTGAGTTCTTAGGTACTTTGGGTCAATTGGAACAAAGAAGAAGAAACATGCCACAAGTGTCATTTTCATGTGCAGAAACTAGCATGAAACGAACTATTTCTCATTATTTTGCTTTTATTTTCTTCATCTCTGTCACGAGAAAACATGTTGCTTTAGTGATGAGGAGACATTGAAAGAGAATAAGCAAATCGAGAAATGAAAGAGGCGTGTTGGTGGAAGAATTCAAGGAAGAAAGAAGGCGCTCATTTGAGTAAGAAGGGCAAAAGCGTGATTCTCTTTGACGGCGGTGCTAGCAGGGAGTCAAACCAAGGATGGAGGGGACAACAGGCTGAGTTTTACAGTGGTCATTGGTGGCATGTATTTGTTGGAGTTTTGTAGTAAATTCACTGTTTACAGCCACTAAATTCAAATATATCTTCTCTTATCATTCGAACTCTAAGAAATTCGAGATGAGGTGTAAGGGGGAAGATCGTGTGACTTTGCTCTGAAATTGGGAGAAGAAGGACATAAGAGCAGAAGATGATGCTATCGAGATCGAGAAGAAGCTGTTATTCTTGAAATCGGGGCAAGGGTTGAATATGATTAAGGCATTGAGAAAAAGATAAAGTTTAAAATTAGGTGATAAAAAGAAGATGGAAATTCGAAGATTAAGAGAGTTGAAAAAGGGTTCGACATCTGTTAATATCCGAGATGAACTCAGTGGAGAAGGTTGAAATGAGTTGAGGTGGGAGTTTAAGCGGATTGAGATTTAGGGAAGAACATGGAGATACGATCTTTGTTGATTTGGATGAGGATCGTTGGCGGTTTGACGAGTGGGTTTAGTTTGGATTAAGTGTGGCGGTTGAGGACAAGGAAAGAGGTAGAGGATTCTGCTGGTACGTTGCGGTGATGAAGAAGGAAGTTAGGGTTTATGTTGCGGGCGAGAAGTGATGGTCTCTGGTGGAGATTGAGGTGGCACATTTAGTAAAGATAGTGAGCTGAGAAGGTTACGAGAGGCTGTATTAGCTAGATGTTGATTGGTACTGGTTTAACTTGGTTGCATAAATGAAGAGTACGTATGACTTGATTGCGGGTGTTGCGGTATTACGGACACATGGGTAGTGGTGTGTGTGTTGATAGCGAATGAGATGTTAGAATGCTTGCGACTCGGTAATGATTGAAGCGAAAGTTGACGAGATGAATGAAGGATGAATGCGGCGGTTAGAAGCGAAGCATTGAGAAAATCGAAGCAGAAGCAAGAGATGACGACGAGTGGCGGAAGGCTGCGATTCATACTTCATGCTGGAAAATCGTTTATAGAGAATTAGATGTATGTTTGAGGGTGGAGGCAAAGGATGCGGTTAGAGATTAGCACTTGAGATCTTTGAAGAATGAGTCATGAATCGCAAGACTCGAGAATGGAATATTACTGATTGAGTGTAATTGTGTATGGAGATTGCGGGGACCTATGAACTTAAGCTGAAGATGCGGTTGGTGTTGTGGGTTGTACGGTGTGTAGTTGCGGCGGACAATTCGGGCGATTGTAGTTGTGATGGCGAAGTAAGGCGGGTGCCGGGCTAAACTAAGTAGTGTGGCTGGGTTGAAAAATTTGCTAAGCCGATGGAGTGAATATCTTGGCGCTGCGAGCGGAAGAAGGGGAAGAAATTAGTGATTGATTTAGAAATGTCTTTGCTCACAGCGATTTTGGGATTATACAATGGGTATTTCAAGGGTCTATCAAGGATTTTGAAGCTCGAATTACGAGGCTAAAATGAGTTAAAGTGATGTTTGAATCGGTGGTTCGAGTGTGTGCTAGTTAGAGCTTAGTTTGATGGCGAAGAATGACTTGTATTGATCTTTACAATTGGTGGGGTTGCAGCGGAGTTTTATCATCTTGTGGCCATGAAATGGAGCTGAAATGCTTGGTAGAATGGTTTTACGGGAGTACTTTGCGAGGCGAGTGCAGTTTGCGATTATCGGTGTTGTGATAGGTAATTATATTCTGAGGAAGAGCTGATATGAGAGTTATTGTTTGTGTGGTTGTGGCTTTCTTTGTGTGCTAGTGAATGTATAGTGCTTTGCATGTAACTAACTACGGCCTATAACCAAGTCGGTGAGTTAGCCTTATTTCAGTTTGACTTATCACGATGTCGACTCATGACATCAGGTGGTGGAGTCCCTTGTCCGTAGAGTTGGTCACGTTGACTTACTTTGGCCGTGACGGTCAACATCTCTGGTCACACGAAGGCCCCACTTTAAAAAGCGACTTTCAAAACTCAGAGCAATATACGATTTTCAATGAATACTCTTGGGCAGATTTTCACATGGGTTTTTCTCATACATGGGCTTATGGTGGACACACATTGATTGGGCTTTTGAGACTTGACCTAGTTTTGGAAGGAGAAAAAGCTATAAAAGAAAAGTCTTCTACTTTTAGAAAAAACGTATTCTTCTTGGGTTTTGCGGAGCGGGAGCTAGGGTTTGCTTTCATTTAATATTTTAATCTTCTTTTACTTTATTTCATTTATTGATTTGATAATGAACTCCATATTATGAGTAACTAAAACTCTCTTTGATTAAAGGCGATTTAAGGCTTGAAATATGAATCTATATTTGATATGAAATAACTTGTTCTCTTGCATTCATTAGTGTTATTGATTGATTTCTACCATGCTAATATTGTCTATGGATTATTTGTTAAGGGTTAAGTTCGAAATTGAATCATTAATTCTTAATCTTATTTGCTAGTTTAGATTTTCTTTCCTGACAGTGAATTGTCTGGAGAAGATAAACGCAGTAGCAATATATAGCTTTATTTAAGTACCTATATGTAGAAACGACACTAGTAGGTGATTCATGGTTCATCATTAGAGCAACCTGGGACTTGTTTAAGTTAAGTACCTATATCCGGGGTGAGCTAGGAGATAATAGCAATTTGAGCATCTCATGATAATTGAAGAACATACTATTTCAATTTGGTTTGTATTCAATTTTCAATTACATTCATATTTGAATACATTTTACAATTTTCAACATTTCTACAACAAAATCATCTTTGCTAAGAGTATTTGCAGAGAGCCGGAGCTAGGGTTTGCTTTCATTTAATATTTTAATCTTCTTTACTTTATTTCATTTATTGATTTGATAATGAACTCCAATATTATGAGTAACTAAAACTCTCTTTGATTAAGGGCGATTTCGAAGCTTCGAAATATGAATCTATATTTGATATGAAATAACTTGTTCTCTTGCATTCATTAGTGTTATTGATTGATTTCTACCATGCTAATATTATTGTCATGGTTATTTGTTAAGGGTTTAAGTTTGAAATTGAATCATTAATTCTTAATCTATTTTGCTAGTTTAGATTTTTCTTCGACCCGTAATTGTCTAGAGAAGATAAACGCAGTAAAGAAATATATGTATTGATGATGGGACTTTGTTAAGTACCTATATGTAGAAATGACACTAGTAGGTGATTCATGCTTTTGAGTTCATCACTAGGAGCAACCTTATCTCACAACTTAGAGCACTTGTTTAAGTGAAACCCTAGTAGCGTACCTCTGAAACTTGGCAAGTAGGAGCCCAGAAATGAAAGCGCTTCCAGGTATCCGGTGAGCTGAGAGATAATAGCGGATAGTTAGTATCTAATTATTCTAGGGTTGTTAGTAACATGATAATGTGAAGAACATAGCTATCTATCAATTTGGTTTGTATTAAGTGGTCTAGAATGAACCTTTAATCAATTACATCTCACATTTGAATACATTTTACAATTTTTGACATTTCTACAACAAAATCATCTTTGCTAAGAGTATTTGCGAGCGGAGCTAGGAGTTTGCTTTCATTTAATATTTAATATTCTTTACTTTATTTCATTTATTGATTTGATAATGAACTCAATATTATGAGTAACTAAAACTCTCTTTGATTAAGAAGGCGTTTATTCGAAATATGAATCTATATTTGATATGAAATAACTTGTTCTCTTGCATTCATTAGTGTTATTGATTGATTTCTACCATGCTAATATTGTCTATGGATTATTTGTTAAGGGTTTAAGTTGAAATTGAATCATTAATTCTTAATCTATTATTGCTAGTTTAGATTTTCTTGACCCGCAATGCAGAGAAGATAAACGGTAGCAATATATGGGTATGATGATGGGACTTTATTTAAGTACCTATGTAGAAATCGACACTAGTAGGTGATTCATGCTTTTGAGTTCATCACCAGGAGCAACCTTATCTCCACAGAACTTAGAGCACTTGTTTAAGTCAAACTAGTAAGCGTACCTCTAGGAAACTTGGCAAGTAGGAACCGGTAGTCGAGCGCTTCCGTATCTAGGTGAGCTAGGAGATAATAACGGAATAGTTTAGCGTACTAATTATTCTAGGGTTGTTAGTAACATGATATGTGAAGAACATAGCTATCTATCAATTTGGTTTGGATTCAAATGGTCCTGAATGAACCTTTAATCAATTACATCTCATATTTGAATACATTTTACAATTTTCAGCATTTTTCTATAAATAAAATAATCTTTGCTAAGAGTATTTGCATAACAACTTGAACTTCATACCTCCCTTGGGACGATCTACTTACATTATACTACTTGCATAGTTAAAGAGAAGTAGAGAAATTTATTTTACAGTTTGACACCTCGTCAAAATTGCGCCACGGGAAGGCGTTGTAAGTTTAGTTATTATTTTATTCTTAGTTGTTACTTTTGCTTTTTTATTTTCAATTTGTATTTACTTATTGACCTCTTAGAATCGATTTTCGGGTACTATTTCTTTGGTGAATGCGTGGAGAGGGTAGACCAAGTCCAATTGGTATACGTCTTCGTTCGTGCACTTTACTTAAGGATTTCATTCGAGCAGTCAACACTCCCACTTCCTCAAAGTTCTACACCAAGTGAATTCTCGGACTCGGACGAAGAGGAAGAATGACAACGGGAGGTCGACCACCCGCTCCAAGAACACTCAAAGGAGCTCACTTCTCCAAACCTAGATCAAAGAGCCTTTATGTATTCAAATTGAATGGAACCATTGAGTTGAAACCACAATTGATTAACTTGCTGCCCAAATTCGGAGGTTTAGCGGGAGAAGATCCTAATCGTCACTTGCAACAATTCCATCATGTGGTGACTAGTATGAAGCAAGCAACCTGCAGATGCGGATATGGCTATGATGACAGCCCTTTTCCTTTATCTCTTTTTAGATATGCTAGAGAGTGGTTCTTTTGCTTACCCTACTGAAGCATAACCACATGGAATGGGATGAAGAAATTGTTCCTTTGAGAAGTATTTTCCAGCATCAAAAAAGCCGTGATTCGCAAGGAGATTTGTGGTATTAGGCAAGTATCGGGAGAGACTCTCCATGAGTATTGGGAGCGCTACAAGAAGCTTTTAGCTAGTGTCCACACCACCAAATCGGTGATCAACTTGTGATTCAATATTTCTACGAGGGGTTGCTTTCTAATGATAGAAATTTGATCGATGCCGTTAAAGTGGTGGTGCACTTACCAACAATACCTGTCATGCGGAAGCTACGAGTTTGTTGGAGAATATGGTTGCGAACACTCAACAATTCTACACTCGAGATGAATCGGCAGAAGGAAGGTGAATGAAGTTGGCAATTCTTCACACATGGAACAAAGGATGGGCAACATGGAGAGAATGATGACTCAAATAGTCAGCTTGTCATACCATCATCATATACCGAAGATGTTGAGCAAGCAAGTGCTATGTACCAAAATCAAAGAAGGCCGAGGTACGATCCGTACTCCAAACACATACAACCCAGTGTTAGGCGTGATCATCCGACTTTCGCCTATGCCAACAAGCAAGCTACTTTAATCCTACTTTCAATCAACAAGGAGGATATCAATTCATGCAAAGACCACCACAAGAAACTCAAGGCATGAGTATAGATGACAAGTTGAATCTCATTCTCAACACAATGGTGCAAGATAAGTAAAAGACAGCAATGGATATGAAGGACATCCGAACACAAATGGGTCAATTAGCTAATGCCGTGAGCAAATTGGAAGCACAAGCGGAGGAAAAACTTCCTTCACAACCAATAAATCACAAGGAGAATGCCAATGCTATTGAGTTACGAAGTGGGAAGCAAGTAGAGAAACCGAAACATCACCTCTGTCCCATGAACCCATTTGGAGAAAGAAAAGGGTGAAACTGACCCCTCAAAAGGCTAACCCGGAACAAATTCTAACTCTAAACTCATGTTTCTACTTATGTTACTTCTCCGCCTTTTTCTAGAGGTTGCAAAGTCGAACAAGGAGACATTGTACCAAGAGCTTTTGGAAATCTTTAAGAAGATTGAAGTGAACATTCCACTCATTGAGGCGATAAGGCAAGTTCCACGTTGGGCAAAGTTCTTGAAGGAATTGTGCACTAACAAGCACAAATTGGCCTAGTAACGAGGTAATGAGTGTGGGGAGAATGTGACATATCTTCAAAAGAAACTCCCACCTAAGTTAGAAAGACCCCTGTAGTTTCACCCATACCATGTACTATTGGTAAAATCAGGTTTGAACGTGCTATGTTAGATTTAGGAGCATCCATTAATGTTATGCCTGCCTCGTTTATGAATCATTGAATCTTGGACCTCTTAAGAATACCCCATTGTTATACAACTTGGCCGATAGGTCTAATTCTTACCCGAAAGGGGTTATTGAAGATGTTTTGGTGTGGGGTTAATCAACCTATATTTTCAATTTGATTTCTATGTTTCTTGACATGATGGATGAAGATTCACCATCGTCTACTCCTTGCTTGTTGGGTGACTGTTCATGAGAACCGCTAGAACAAAATAGATGTTTTTAAAGGCGCCTTAACTATGGAATTGATGACGAAGTCATAAGTTTCAATATCTTTGAGGCTATGAGGATATCCTAGTGATGTGCATTCCCGTTTTTCAATTGATATTATTGATTCTCTAGCTCACCATTTTTGAATTGAATGGTGAAGATGCTTTAGAAAACACCATAGTGGAAGGTTTAGGTTATGGAAAATACAAAGACATTGAAAGTGAATTGTCTATTTGTGATGAGCTTAAAGAGGCTGTTTTATCTCTTAACTCATTACACAAGAAGTTCCAAAAATATAATGTGTCTTATGTTTCTTTAAAACTACTAATGAGAAACTTTTACCGTCGATTGCGGCACCTATTCTGAGTTGAAACCTCTTCTCGGGATCACCTTAAATACGTGTATTTAGGTGACAAGGAAGAGTTAATGACGGTGATCATTGCCAACAACCTTACTAAGGTGCAAGAGGAGAAGCTTGTTCGAGTGCTAAGAGAGTACAAGTCTCCGCCGTTGGTGGACTATAGCCGATATCAAAGGAATCGGTCCTTCCACATGTATGCACCGAATACTTCTTGAGGAGGGGCAAAACCAACAAGAGAAGCTCAACGTCGCCAACCCTCCGATGATGGAAGTAGTCAAGAAGGAAATCCTAGGTTGTTGGATGTCGGGTTATCTATCCCATATCCGATAGCAAATGGGTGAGCCCGGTTGAAGTTGTTCCAAAGAAGTCCTAATCACGGTGGTGAAAAACGAAGATAATGACTTGGTTCCAACTAGAATTCGGGCGGTTGGAGAGTTTGCATTGTCTACTGGAAGCTCAACTCTACCACCCGAAAGGACCATTTTCCCTTACCATTTATTGATCAAATGCTTGAAAGATTGGCTGGACATTCTTATTATTGCCGGGTTTTCGGGTTATAAATGGATTGTAATAGCTCAAGATCAAGAAAAGACGGCGTTTACTTGCCCTTTTGGCACTTTTATGATAGACGTATGCCATTTGGCTTGTGCAATGCTCCAACGATATGCGTGTACCCCCAACAAATTAATTAATACTTTACTACCTAATTAACAAGTAATATAGGGTAGTCAAGGTCGATCCCACGAGGAGCACGAGATTCTAGTTGTAAAAATTGTCACGAAAGGGGGTGTAAAAAGCAAAAGAAAATAAACAAAGCAATTAAAAGATAAAGTTGAAAGCAATAAGAGAGACAAGATCAAGGAATCCTTCCGTTACGAAACAATGATTAAAGTTATGTTCTCTTCTACTTGTTATTAGTCACAAATTATCACCAACCGTAGGTAAAGCGACTAGCCTGCTAAACCCCTAAATCCCTTGTATCCATAGGACACGGAAGTTCTCGACTACGGATTCTATTTACCAAACCACCTAGTAGTAGCTCACTCTAGATGTAATTTAAATAAAACGCATTAAGATTTATGAACTTATTAGGTTAATATTAGTAGTTAGACTCTTAGATCAAGGTCTACTTGCTAACGCTGTTTTACACACAATTGCTCCACGGAATCCTCCCGCAAGGTCTCGTGTTTGCTACTTATGTAAAGAGTCAAGAAACGATTACTTATCTCCTAACTTTCCCTAGCTTTAGATCAAATTAACAAATCAATTTAGCGTGCACTCCAAACAATCTATTAATCAATCATGAATGTCTTTAAGATCATTCCTATTAGTAAAAACAAACGATAATTATGTGAAAAACTTCAAGATAGAATTGAAAACAAAAACTTAAATCATATGTTAAGAACTAGGAATTCATCCTCAATCAATAAGAAAATTAGCTACTCATGCTTTTGAAATTCACACCAATAATAATAAAAAGAAGAATTTTCAAATTCACACAAGTAGTTAAGAAGAAAAATCTTAGAAAAAGCAAGCAAAAACACAAGTGATGTGTGTGTAGAGAGGTGTCTAGAAGTTGTAGAAAACTTCTCTATTTATAGGCTTCAATATTCTCCAAATCTTCTAAGGAGTAGAATCCTTTTCCTTTAGCAATTCAATTTCCAATTCCAAGCTTTTCTCAACTCTTCCACCTTCTCTTTCCAAATTTGAGTCCAATTCTCCATCCAATTCCAAGCCAAGTCTTCACACCCATGAGAGAAGTCCATAGAAAATTCTGAATTTTTGCTCGCGAAAATCAGGATTGTGGCCTAGTCCGGCCCGAATTGTCGCCGCCTCGGTCACCGAAAAGTTCACCGTCGTCGGGAGAATATTCGACGGAATATTCACGCTCATCGCTTAGGACTAACGGTCAAAAGGTCAACCGTCAGTCAACTTGTTAGTCAAAGGTCAAGGGGAATTATTTCGAACCGAGTCAAATAGCTAACTCCTGGCCGGACCGTTTTGGCAAAGGCCGCTGCACTCCTGAACCATGATGGCTGTACCACGCAATTTCGCCAACACCGATCTTTTACCTAATCTTCTCGGTAATGAGGGCTATTCCATTCAATCTACCAAGTGCAGCACCGCAAACCATTCATCTCTTCTCACACTCCGAACAAGTCACACCCATTGTAACCAAACAACCCATCTCACTTGCAATCCTTGTAATACCTCGTAGCTTGTAAATACATCTCAGGCAAAGACCACCTACAACTCAATATCACCAGTGCTAACTTACACCACCACCGCAATAATACCGCATTCCCTGGCTCAACCATCGGTTCCCGCAATATACTTCATAATGAACCAAACCCCTAGCAGCAAATGTGCTCAAATCATTCAACACAGACTCATTCTCCTTCCTGGGTCCAACACAAGCCTAGCATTCACCGCCATCTCAAACCTTCAGCCTTCACCTCGCCATTCCTAGCATACATCTATAGCATACACTTCATTCATCCCACACATCCACTCAAACCATCATATCACTCTTTGCAAAGAAATCATTCATCATCTAACACCATGCACAAGGAAGAATTCCATTCTAGTACCAAAGACTCCACCGAACCTTTGCATTATAGCTCCACCTCGAGTACCACCACGCCGCATTCCTTATTCACCCATAACTCCCGGTACACACACAAGAAGAGCATCAACATCAGTTCCTTGCTATGGTTCGAGCTCAACTCGCACTGAGCTTCACCAAAGATAAGCCATGTCACAAAGACTCCGAATCACCATTCATCACAACATCATAGCTGCCCCCATACCAATTCCCTGCCTCGGCCCCTTCCATTTGCCGCTACTCCATCTCGGTTTCCACCATATCCCATCATTCCATGACTAATGTATACTGCAACCCCGCACCTAACTGAGCCACCGCAACCACAATAAATTCTCAAGCTCGAGACCATCATCCGAATCAACTCAACTTTCCCAAGAAAAAAACATATTGACCAAGACCACCAGAGGCTCGGAAACCCATTCCACCAAGCGAATTTCATCTTCACCGCCTTCACACCGGATTCATGTTCTTCCTCGGATAGCAAGAATCCATTGTTTCATGGTAACAACTTCGATCCACGAAACCCATCTTACAAATCGACTACTTCAATCACTCATCTCCAATTTCTTGACAAAGACTACTAACCCATTTTCTATTCTTCTCGATCTGTTCTTCTCACGCAATTGAATAAGAGCACTATCATGTAGCAGTTTCACCTTTTATTTCTCATCTCGATCTTCAATCAAACCCCCCTTCTCTTCAGTGTTGAACAACCTCAAGAACGAGCTCGATTTCGTTGTGTCTCCCTCGAACTTCATCTCCACCAACAAAGCAATATCGACACTTCACACACTATAGCAAACCCTAACATCGACCCATCTTCTTAAACATTTCTTGATCTATTTCTCTCTCCGAGCTTCAACTCCAACATCAGAGACCATCACAAACCCATCTCGTGTTCTTCATGAATTTCGATTCTCACCCATACCTGTAATTCTTCATGAACCGCTCGATTACCTCGATTTTCAAAGAAGTGCCATGGTCGCTCTTCTTCTCTCTCGGATTTTCAACTCTCATTTTCGACACAAATGATTGAGAAATAAATCTTCTCAATTAGGATAGGGTTGTAACAGCCTAGGTCTCGGATCCGGTGCGGTGTGGATGTGGGTCATGGGTTTGGGTTTATACATCCATTTTACCAAAATTGATAATAGCACTACATTTTTCGGATAAATACCCGGTTTGCGCCCCTTAACTTGAACTCCCTTTCTTTAGTAATCCTCCAATAGAGAGTAACCCTTAACCTTGTGCTGGGTTCCAAATAGTGATCGCCCATGAAATGACAATTTTGCCCTTTTGGCTCAAAATAGAGTAACTTCTTCTTCTTTTCCTCCGTGTGACTCCAAAGTAGCTACAAAACTCAAAACAAGCGTAAAATACATAATTTACAAGAAAAATAGCAAAGAAAGCATAAACTACTAGATAGTAAATTAGGTGTATTCTACACCTATCATCCAGCCATTTTTCAACGTTGTATGGTAAGTATATTTTCAGATTATGTGGAAAGCATCATAGAAGTGTTTATGGATGATTTTAGCGTGTATGGTGATTCTTTTGACAAGTGCTTAGATAACCTTACACTTATTCTTAAACGATGCGTAGAAACTAATCTTGTGCTTAATTGGGAAAAGTGTCACTTTATGGTGAATCATGGGATTGTACTAGGCCATGTTGTATCCTCTAAGGGGTTAGAAGTGGACAAGGCTAAGATAGATTTGATTCGGAACTTACAATACCCCCACAAATGTGAGGGAGGTTCGCTCTTTTCTTGGTCATGCAGGTTTTATAGGAGATTCATCAAGGATTTCTCCAAGATTGCAATGCCCCCGTAGACTCTTGCAAAAGATGTGGCCTTTGATTGTGACAAGGAATGCAAGGAAGCTTTCGACACCTTGAAAGAGTTGTTGACTACCGCACCAATCATCAAACCACCTGACCGGAGCAAGCCATTTGAGTTGATGCGCGATGCAAGTGATTATGCCGTTGGAGCCGTGTTGGGACAGCGAGATGGCAAAAGTTCCATATGCCATTTATTATGCTTCTAGAACTCTCAACGAAGCACAAATCAACTACTCCACTACCGAAAATGAGCTTTGGCCATAGTGTTTTCACTAGAGAAGTTTCGATCTTATTTGGTGGGTACAAAGGTGGTGGTTTTCTCTGACCATGCTGCACTTCGATACTTGCTCACAAAGAAGGATGCTAAGCCAAGGCTCATAAGGTGGATTCTTCTTCTTCAAGAGTTCAACATGCAAATCAAGGACAAGAAGGGTAGTGAGAATACCGTAGCGGATCATCTAAGCAGATTAGTTTTGTCCGAAGAAGCGATTCCTTTGCATGATAGCTTTCCTGATGAGCAACTCTTTGCGGTTGGTGGCACAACTCCATGGTACGCTGATATCGTTAACTTCTTGGTGACGGGACAAGTACCTGGTTCCATGTCTACATTCCAAAAACACAAGCTCAAGAAGATTGCTAAGCAATATATATGGGATGAACCTTATTTGTGGAAGCATTGCTCCGATCAAATGATCCGCAGTGCGTACTCGAATCCGAGTTCCAATCAATTCTGAATTTTTGTCACTCATATGCTTGTGGTGGCCATTTCGGACCCAAGAGGACAGCCCTCAAGGTTCTCGAAAGTGGTTTTTATTGGCCTACATTGTTTAAGGATGCATATCTATGTTGTAAGGCTTGTGATAGGTGTCAAAGGACAGGCAACCTTGGTGCTAGAAACCAAATGCCGCAAACACCAATTCTCGCTTGTTGAGATTTTTGATGTTTGGGGTATCGATTTTATGGGGCCTTTTGTGAATTCCAATGGGAAATTTTTTATACTTCTTGCTGTAGATTATGTTTCTAAGTGGGTGGAAGCTAAAGCCACCCCTACCAATGATTCTCATATTGTTTGTGAGTTTGTGAAGGAACATATCTTTTCTAGGTTTGGAACACCTCGAGTGGTGATTAGTGATGGAGGTTCGCACTTCAAGAGATCTTTTCACGCTCTTCTAAAGAAGTATAAGATTTCTCATAAAGTTGGCACACCGTACCATCCACAAAACGAGTGGACAAGCTGAAATTTCCAACCTGGAGATTAAGTCCATCTTAGAGAAGACGGTGAATGTTACAAGGAAAGATTGGAGTTATAGACTCAATGACGCTTTGTGGGCGTATAGGACAGATAGCCATACAAGACACCCATCGGTATGTCTCCTTTTAGGCTTGTCTATGGTAAACCTTGCCATCTTCCGTCAGAACTTGAACACAAAGCTTATTGGGCTATCAAGGTATGTAATATGGAATTAGATGCATTTGGTGAACATAGGAAACTTCGATTCAATGAGTTAGAAGAGATACGAAATGATGCATATGAAAGTTCACGCATTTACAAAGAAAAGACCAAGGCTTTCCATGATAAAATGATTTCGAAAGAGTTTTGAAGTAGGGCAGAAAGTACTTTTATTCCATTCGTCATAAATTGTTTCCGGGTAAACTTAGGTCCAGATGGGTTGGACCATTTGTTGTTACTAATGTGTTTGCGCATGGTGCGGTTGAAATCACTAGTCCCAAAAAACAGGCTGGTTTCCAAGGTCAACGGCCATCGTTTGAAACCATACTATGAGCGATTCGTGAGCGGAGAATCGGGATATGATCACATTGAGTGACCCACTCCCTCTGGAGGAGTAATTGAGCCGAAAGTCGGGACTGACGACGTTAAACCAAGCGCTAAGTGGGAGGCAACCCACCGGTTTTGTATCTTTCCCTTTATCTTTTTATTTTTAAGCATTTTATCTTTATTTTCTTGTTTTTGCATATCATTTGCTAATTTCCCACCTTGAACCTTCGTTGGATGATTCAATTTTACATTGAGGACAATGTAAAGTTTAAGTGTGGGGGAGCATTTATATGTTTGTATAGTTTGTTTTATGCGTTTAGTAGTTTTATGCCATAAAAAAAAAAAAAAAATCAGAAAATAGAAAAAACCAAGAAAAATTTGTGCTTTTTGAACTCCGGAAATCTAGAAACTTGTTCCTTTAGGTTGACACCATTAGTGGATGGAACCATTTTGAATGCGGGAGTTGAGGAACCAATTAACTAAAGGGACGAACATAGCTCGAAATCACAAATAACATGATAGTCGTTACCATATCTCGGAATATCACCATATCACATTCTATTTTTATTTTTCCATATTTATCTATTGTTCTCTAAGTGTTTTGGTGGGTCACTAAACATGGACGTGTTATTACTATTTAGGATGAAATAGAGCGATTGAGTTGCTAGGAAAAAAAAAAAAAAAAAAAAAAAAAAAGAGACCGACCAATTAGACCAAACGAATAAGAATGACACTTGGGAATAGCAAGTATGTGTGAAACGTAGTCCCTGTCTCCGTCGCCTAAACAAGCGTGGAATGCGGGATCCAAGGCAATTATCACGTACTTGCTGACAAGAAGCATGCGCTTGGATCCAGTTTGATCTAATCATGCCGTCTAAAAAAAAATGTGAAAAAAAGAAAAGAAAAGAAAAGAAAAAAATTATTATTGTTAAATAAAGTCACTCCCTGTTTCCCTTGTATATGCAGGTGAGTTGATGTAGAAATAAGTTTGTTGACCACTTGGTTCCCTTGTATATACCAGGTGTGTTGACACTAGAATTGACCAAAGTAGCTCAATCCAATAGGATTAGGTTCATCTTAGCAAAGGACCTTCTCGTACGCATATGGGAAACATCGAACACTTGTGAACATTCGCCAACATCTACATCTATATCCATCTTCTTAATCTTTTCATTGTGATTGTGGTTTGTTAGTTTCCGAGTATTGTGGCTTGTTCGACTATCTAATTAGAGCTTTATTTACTTATATATGAACTGAATTTGTGCAAGGTACCTCCTCCCGTAGTCATTTTGGATTCATTCATTGATTTGTCACAAATAGACGGAGTTGGAATTATAGGTTTTGTAGGCAGACCTCTTGTAAACCTTCACGAGACTAAAAACTCGTCCACTAGGGACACCTAGGGGTTCAAAGGCTGTTGTTCATGCTTAGAGTAACCGTAGCCTCGACGAGACGGAGTTGTATGTATGCTTTAGAATTATTTTATTTGATTTGCTCGAGGACTAGCAAAGTCTAAGTGTGGGGGAATTTGATAGGTGTCTAAAACACCTTGATATTTATCTATAGTTTATGCTTTCTTTGCTTAGTTTTCTTGTAAAATATGCATCTTATGTTTGCTTTTGAGTTCTTAGGTACTTTGGAGTCAATTGGAACAAAAAGAAGAAGAAACATGCCACAAGTGTCATTTCATGTGCAACTCATTGTGGAAGCGAACTATTTCTCATTATTTGCTTTTATTTTCTTCATCTCTCGTCTCAAAAAGCACGACCGCTTTAGTGATGAGGAGACATTGAAGAGAATAAGCAAATCTGAGAAGTAAGAGAAGGCTGATGTTGGTGGAAGAATTCAAGGAAGAAGAAGGCGCTCATTTGAAGTAAGAAGGGCAAAAGCGTGATTCTACTGGCGAGTGCTAACGGGAGTCAAGCCAAGGATGTAGGGACAACGGCCGAGTTTTGCTTGGTAGCTGTTGGTGGCATGTATCATTTGTTGGGTGCCTGTAGTAAATTCACTCATTACCTAGCCCTAAATTCAAGAAATATGTCTTTTCTCTTATCATTGAACTCTACTCCAAATTCGAGAGATGAGTGTAAGGGAAGATGGCTGCGCTTTGCTCACGAAATCGGGAGAAGAGAGGACATATAAGAACGAAAGATGATGCTATCGAGATCGAGAAGAAGTCATTGTTCTTGAGAGAAATCAGACCGAAGATTTGATATGATTCAGAGCATTGAGAAGAAGAGATGAGGGTTTCTGAAATTGGGTGATAAAAGAAGTGGGAAGTTACAGAGATTCGAGAGTTGAAAGGGGTTCTCAGCATCTGTTAATATCCAGATGAACTCATGGAGAGGTTGAAATGATTGAGTTAGGGTTTAACTGAATTGAGATTTGGGGAAGAACATGGAATCTGATGCTGTTGATTTGGCTGAGATGTTCACGCTTTACGAGTGGGTTTTAGCCGGATTTGAAGTGACGAGTTTGAGGACAAGGAAAGAGGTAGAGAAGTTGCGATTTTTTGCGAGGTGATAGAGAAGGAAGTTAGGGTTTATGTTGCTGGCAAGAAGTGATGGTCTCTGGTAGAGATTAAGGTGGCCTGAGCTGAGATAGTGAAGCTAAGAAGGTTCATGAGTCATTAGCTAGCTATTGTTGGTACTGGTTTAACAAGGCATAAATGAAGTTGTAGAGCAATTGCAGTGTTGCGCGGTATTACGATTAGCTATGGTGGTTGTGTGTGTGTTGTTAATGAATGAATGTTAGAATGCTTGCGACTCGATGATTGAACAGAAAGTTGATGATGAATGAAGGTGAATCTCGCAGTTCAGAAAAACGGTAGAAAAGAAATCGAAGCGTAAGCAAGAGATGACGGCAGGTGACAGGTTGCGTTCATACTTCATACCGGAGAAGTCAGTTGTAGAGAATTAGATGTTTTTTTAGGGTCCGAGCAAAGGATACGGTTCGGGTGCAGCTTGAGATCTTTGAGAGGAATGAGTCGCAAATCGCAAGACTCGGGAATGGAATGTTACAGATTGAGCCGTAATTGTGTATGGAATTGCAGGACCTATGGACTTGAACCGAAGATGCGTGTGTTGTGGGTTGTCTGAGTGTGTAGTTGCGCGACGAGACAATTCCAAAGCGATTGTAGTTTGTGATGGCGAGTAGCTGGTGCCAGGCTAAACTAAGTAGTGTGGCTGAATTGAAAAGTCAACTAAACCGATGGAGTGAATATGCCGGCGCTACGAACCTTAAGAAGGGAAGAAATTGAGCTGAAATTCGTTGGAAATGTGCTTTGCTCCCGTGTCTGATTTTGGGGATTATACAATGGGTATTTTCCAGGGTCCATCAAGGGATTTTGAAGCTCGACCTTACAGGCTAAAATGAGTTCGAACTGATGTTTGAATCAGTGGTTCGAGTGTGTGCTAGTTAGAGCTTAGTTTGATGGCGAGAATGACTTGTATTGATGCTACAATTCGGTGGGGTTACTGTGGAGTTTTGAGTCTCTTTGTGGCCATGAAATGGAGGAGAAACTGATCTTGGTAGAATGGTTTACGGAGGAATTACTTTGCGGGAAGAAATGCGGCAAATGCCGTTATCGGTGTTGGTGATAGGTAATTGTGTTACGAGGGAAGGCGATATGAAATTATTGTTTGTGTGGTTGTATGGCTTTGTTGTGTGCTAGTGAATGTATAGTGCACCGCAATATGGCTTGCAACTACGCTATAAATTAAGTCAGCCACTTGAGTTAGCCTTGACTCGGGCGACTTGATCTGATTAATCCGACTCATGACATCACCGAGCCGAGTCCACCGATCCGGTCCGACCGAGTTGGTCCGATTGACTTACTTTGACCGTGACCCGTTAACATCTCCGTCACCTTTTGAAGATACTTTCTCGGGCGACTTTCCTCGGAAACTTCCGGCAATATACCGATTTTCCCATGAATACTCTTGGGGCAGATTTTCACATGGGTTTTTCTCATACATGGGCTTATGGTGGACACATTGGATTGGGCTTTTGAGACTTGACCTAGTTTTGGAAGGAGAAAAAGCTATAAAAGAAAAGTCTTCTACACTTTTAGAGAAAAACGTATTCTTCTTGGAGTTTTGCAGAGAGCCGGAGCTAGGGTTTGCTTTCATTTAATATTTTAATCTTCTTTACTTTATTTCATTTATTGATTTGATAATGAACTCCAATATTATGAGTAACTAAAACTCTCTTTGATTAAGGGCGATTTCGAAGCCCGAAATATGAATCTATATTTGATATGAAATAACTTGTTCTCTTGCATTCATTAGTGTTATTGATTGATTTCTACCATGCTAATATTGTCTATGGATTATTTGTTAAGGGTTTAAGTTCGAAATTGAATCATTAATTCTTAATCTATTTGCTAGTTTAGATTTTCTTCGACCCTTAATTGTCTAGAGAAGATAAACGCGAGTAGCAATATATAGGTATTGATGATGGGACTTTGTTAAGTACCTATATGTAGAAATCGACACTAGTAGGTGATTCATGCTTTTGAGTTCATCACTAGGAGCAACCTTATCTCACAGAACTTAGAGCACTTGTTTAAGTCAAACCTAGTAAGCGTACCTCTAGGAAACTTGGCAAGTAGGAACCGGTAGTCGAGCGCTTCCGTATCCGGTGAGCTAGGAGATAATAACGGAATAGTTGAGCGTACTAATTATTCTAGGGTTGTTAGTAACATGATAATGTGAAGAACATAGCTATCTATCAATTTGGTTTGTATTCCGTGGTCTAGAATGAACCTTTAATCAATTACATCTCATATTTGAATACATTTTACAATTTTCAGCATTTCTACAACAAAATCATCTTTGCTAAGAGTATTTGCATAACAACTTGAACTTCATACCTCCCTTGGGACGATCCTACTTACATTATACTACTTGCTAGTTAAAGAGAAGTAGAGAATTTATTTTGCGAGTTTGACACCTCGTCATGTATAAATGGAAAATTTCCCTTTGTGCGAGAGATATCCGTTGGAGCATGCGTTCTCGTTATTGACGAGGATGACCTAGTCGTTCCCTTCCTTCAAACCCGACCTTGTTGACTTGCTGCAGACTTGGAGGATGCGATTTAGGGCTCTCTTGTCGTGAATACCCTTCCGCGGGTTTGTCGTTTTGGGACTCGTATGAGGTGCCTCTTCTCCAATTATCTAATGTTGGTGGTTTCTGCAGTGCGGAAAGAATTTGTGGCCCTTTATACGAAGATATGGAAAACATACGGCCATATTGCTACCGTGAGCGTGGTGAAGTGCTTGTTCGTCCGCTTTGGTTTCCGTAGTGAACTGTCTTTGCCAATGATTCTTTGAGATGGAAAATGTGTCCATTCATGCTGCTGCGGAGTCGGCCATTCAAAGTGGGAGAATATGGTGTCCACCTCGCGAATCCTTGGAGTTTAACGTTAGGCGGTTGCGGCATCGCCTCAATATTGTGAAGGTCGACTGTGGCCGGTATTCTTCTTTGGTGTGATTCCCGCTTACAAAAACCATCTTTGGAGGAGGAAATTTTGGCCTGGAGTCTCGGAGGATTGAAGAGTTAACTCAAGATTTAAAGAGTAGGACCGAAAGATATCATGGTCGATTGAAGATGATATTTTGTAGGGATTATAATTTGCTAGATGGGCTTTTCTCGATTTGTATTATGAGATTTAAAGGCTCATCTTTCTCTTTTTTTTTTTCGAAGAAATAAAGAGATTCTGTTAATGTCTGTTGGATTGTATTGAAATTCAATAACCGGTAAGAAAGTAAAAGCGAGAGAGTGCACAGGTCGTTCACACTTTTGATGTAGCATGTTGCGGGAAATGATTAGGCGTAGTACGCCTTAAGCCACTTTCCGTTGATGACCGCCTCTAGCTTTCCCCATCTTCTTTGATAATCTTGTAGTAACCACTTGTTATATGCTTTTGTGATTATGTACGACCCTTCCCATTTGGGAGAAAACTTCGGTGCCGATGCATCTTGCTGGATGTGTTTGGCGGTCTTTAGCACCAGATCTCCTTCCTTGAAAACCCTGAGTTTTACATGGCTGTTGTACGCCCTGGAAATCCTATTTCTGTATACTTGTGCATGTTCCTCTGCCCGAGATCTTCTGGAGTCTAGAGTGTCTAGTTCCGCGATTCTAGCATTGAGTGACTCGGCTTCATTCCATTGGGGTCCGCTTGCTGCGGCAATGCGTTGACGGGATCTTGATTTCGCGGGGAGGATCGCGTCATCAATATAGACGAGGGAATAAGGAGACATGCCTTGGAGCTTCTAGGAGATGTTAATGTACGCCCGAGTGCCATTGGCAATTACTCGTGCGGATTCTCAGATTGTCGTGTCTTCCTAGGAGATTCGATCAAAGTCTTGTTGGTACTTTCGGCTTGCCCATTTCCACGGGGATAATAGGCGGTAGAAGACTTGTTTGATTCCATACCTTTCAAGCAGTTCTGTGCTTGCTTGTTAGCAAAGGCGTGCTGTTGTCGGTGATGATGTGTTTAGGTACGCCAAAACGGCAGATGATGTGTTCCTTGATGAATGCACGCGATTGTGGCTCCAAAGTGGTTCCTTTTTAGTGGACGACTTCACCAGCTTGTAAAGTACTCGGTCGTGATTTATTATGTACTCATGTTTGTTTTGAGGACGGTGGGTTGATCTTCCCAATGATGTCGAGTCCCCAGCTATAAAAGGCCCACGGGCTACTTATCGCGTGCAAAGGGTGTTGGAGGCACGTGGATGAGGTTTAAAGTGACTCTGGCATTCTCGGCATTTACGAACGCAGTAGCAGCGTCGTCTTCCATGGTCGACCGATGTACCTCTCGTGTATCTGTAGGAATAGTTTTGTTTCCCTTGTGTTCGCCTTCATGCATTTCTCTTAACATAACTGGGATTTCTGCACAGCTCAAACACCTTAGTAGACTTCCCAGAAACTCTTGCGATATAAAACCCATCATGGAACACGAATCTTTTGGACTTCGCCTTAGCTTGGACGCATCCTCTTTGTTAGTAGGAAGAATGCCATCGCGAAGGAAAACCATGTATGGCTCCCGCCGAGTCCCAGTGTGACTGATGTTGAGGACTTACGCCGACATGGGGCGCCGGGCAATTTGGACACGCTTTGGAGTAATCGTGACCTGGTTTCCATCTCCCTGGCCAATAGTATCCAAGTCGTTGTAAACGACGGTAGAGGGTTACTGCGATGTTATTCCACGGACTTCGGTATGAACATGTTCAAGTTGTTGTTGTGCTTCCTCTTTCCGAGACACCTTGACGAGAACCTGCAGTTTCGATGTCTGAGGACACCTTGAAGCATAAAGAAATTCCGCAAAGTCTTGAGGTCGACCTTCCCTTGGAAAATTGAGTTGTTGAGTTCTTGAATGATATGAGTTCTCCAGTCATCGTCTTGGCTTTCTCGGTTGTGAAAGCCATGTTGAAGCTATGGTTCGCGTTTCTTGTCGGGGTTTCCTCGGTTCATGAACCTTGTAGCTTTGAGGCTATTGTAGCTAAGCAGTCAGCATGCTTGTTGCTGCTACGGCCGACATGTGTGATGGTTGCTTCGGCGAAATAATTTAGTAGTTTTTGCGCTTCAGCCCTGTATGGCGCCAGTGTTAGTTCTTTCAATGCATAGATCCCGTTTACCTGGTTGATGAGTAATTTGGAATATCCTATTATCTCCAAACGTGTGGCCCCTACTTGTTTAGCTAGTGATAGTCCAATGAGGAAGGCTTCGTATTCGGTGAGTTATTGGTGCACGGAAAGTCTAGTTTGAAAGAGTGCGAGAAGACTTCTCCAGAGGGAGATACTAATACAACACCAGCTCCTCCGGTATTAGTGCTGGGGTGGAAGAGCCATCGAAGAATAGCAGCCATGTTTCTTCTTTGACTAAAAAGATATTTGGAAGGTCTCCTAGGAGATCTTCTCGTAATTCGCGGTGTTTTCTCCGAGGAATGCTGCTAACAGTGTCCGCAACGGCCTGTCCTTTTATGGCCCTTGGGGAGACGCACGTTATGTCGAACTCGATAGTCAGCGGGAGCCACTTAGCCTGGCCTCCCTATCAAGGCAGGTTTCGAGAGGAGAAACTTTACAGGGTCTGATTTGGACACTAGCACCACCTTATTGGAGAGGAGGTAGTGTCTGAACTTCTGGATGGAATGAATCAGTGCTAAACACGCCTTTTCCGCCTTGGGGTATACGAGTTCAGCATCTCTCAATGTTCGACCAAATAGTATATGGGGTATTCCATTCCTTTGTCGTCCTCTTTGCCGCGCGAGGAGAGCTCCGATGGCAGTATCGCTAAAGGCTGTGTAGAGACATAGTGGTCTCCCTTGCATAGGAGGCTTCATGACGGTTGGGGAGGACAGTATTTGCTGGATCTTCTGGTACGCTTTTTGCTGAGACGTAGTCCATGTGAAATTCGCTCCTTTTTTAGCAGAGGAGTAAACGTAGTGGTGAGCTGTGCCAGTCCCGGTATGAAGCGACGAATGTAGTTTACTTTGCCCATGAAACTCGGGGCTCCCTCACGGTTCGTGGTGGCGGCATCGTGAGGATAGCTTGCGTTTTGAGTGGATCAACTTTTATTCCTGCGGATGTTACTTGAATCCCAAGAATTTCCCGAAGAGACACCAAAGGCGCATTTCAAAGGATTCATCTTCAACTTGTATTCGCGGCATCTTTCGAATACTTGTCGTTTCTGGATGATCCGCTCGAGTCTTGATTTAACCACCACATCATCTACGTAATCTTCGACTTGCTTGTGCATCATATCGTGGAAGATGGTAGTCATGGCGTCGTTGGTAAGTGGCGCCTTGCGTTCTTGACCGAAAGGCATTACGGTGTAATAGAAGTTTCAGAGGGTTGGAAAGCGGTCTTACTTGCGTCGTGCTCATACATGTTTATCCGGGTTGTAACCGCTATATCCATCCATGAAAGAGAACATACCATGTCCACCGGTAGCGTCTACCCTGACATGTCAATGTTAGGTAGCGGGAAATCGTCTTTGAGGGCACTTGTTCGGATCTGAAATCGACACAACATCTGATCTGACCATTCTTCTTTTTAACGGGAACGATATTGGCTAACCAAGTAGGATGGTGAATAGGTTTGACAAAACCAGCGGCTAGTAATTTCTGGACCTCCGCCTTGATTTGTTCTTCTGTCGTGGTTCGAATTGTCTTGGAGGCTGCTTGACTGGTTTGGATCCGGGTATTACATGCGGATGGTGGGTTACCGATTTTCCATCCAAGCCGAGGCATTTCTTCATAAGTCCATGCGAAGACGTCTGGTATTCTTTGAGTAGGTCGACTAGCTTTGAGCGTTCCAGCGGGGCGTAGAGTCGGCCCGATCGGAATAGGTCACGGAAATTCCTCATTCCCTATATTGACGGTTTGAGTTCGTCGGTGGTTAAGTCGGTCCCATCTTGTAGCTTCGAGGGGCGTCGTGGAACCTCCTCCCCGGTTGTGTGAAGACATTCCTTCGGGCGGAGAGGCCGGGTCATGGTCTCCTCCTGCTAATTGCTAACAGAGTGATAATGTGTGAGCTTTCCCTTTTTGCTTAAGTCTTGCGGTAAGGGTGTACTCTCGCTTGGTGCGGGCACGGGTTACGCCGGTGGCAAGAGACTGTGGGTCTTCCTTCGAGGAGGTGGTGGAAGGACGGTCTCCTCTGCTGGGGTATCTCCGGTTTGTCGCTATCTCTGAGCGATGTCCATTTTGGCAGCGAAACTGTGAATCTTGGTCGCCACGCCCTTGAACCCTCCTTCGGCCCATGTGCTTCTACGCGTGCAATCGGTGCATAGGGGACACGGTGGCGGGAATGCTGACTTCTCCGTTCAATCTTGTTTTCAGGCATTGGTGGTATGTTGAAGGGACGATTTTGAGATTGTGCAGCCACGGCCTTCCCAGTATCATGTGGTAGTCTGGTTCTTTTTCAATTACTTCAAATGTAGTTGCAGGAAATCCCACACTACACCCCTTACTCAGTTTTGCTTGATTAATCCATTGAAAGATGTGTGATCAAGAATGTTTATTAATTGATTCCATGAAATGTTTACACAGTACAATAGAATTACACTTGGAAATTAAAGCACTCTTAAATTTTCTCTCTCTTATGACTTGCTTCACAATTCAAAAGATCTCCCCCTTCAACGAGACTCATTTAACCCTTTATATAGGGTAATACATAGTGGATGACAAACTAAGCTATCCTTTATTTTTGGGAATGTCTCGCGAAGTGTCGCAAGTGCACGAATATTCATTCTCGCGACACTTCTTAACCCTCGCCCGGGTTTCATGTCTTCCAATTGTTTTGTTTGTCGTTATTCATCGCGTCGTTTATTTTAGCTCCCTGCGACTCCCTCGCGACACCGTCGTTTATTTATCCCGCGAACCTTGTCCGTTGCGATATTATGATCCTACATCTTGCCTCTTTTTCCTTGAATATTGCTTGAAGAGCGATTTGAAGGAAAAATTCGTTGTTGTAATAATCCTTGGTTTCAATCGGTGAAGGAACGAGCGAAAGAATATTCAATTCTTGAAAAGTACGTACTTGCCTCTATTCTTTTAGCGAAGTTCGAAGCTTCTTTGTAGTATATATATGAAGTTCCGTCTCCTGTCTCTCCTTACATCTCTCTGCGAGGGAGAGAATATTATGAGAATCAATATTTTGATTTGCCGCAACTACTTATCTTTATCTGTTTTGACTTCGTACTATTACCTGATTTTGACTATTAAAGTCTTTTCTTGACACGTCTCTTCCACCCGTTTATTCTCGTCCGTTCGTGTCTCTTCTCGCATTAAATGCCCTCGTTTTTCTCAAGAATCTTTTTTGATTTTTCTATATATAGCTTTCTTTTCCTCCTCTTTTCTTCTTTTAATTTCTCTCTGCAACTTTTCTTGACTCTCTCCTTCCGCAATTTGCGCTCCCCGCTTACTCTTGTAACTCTTTTCTTCATCCCTTCTAACGCTGATCCTAATCTCCAACCTCCCATCCATTCCCATACGATAATGGCTTTCATTAGTCGTGCATACAAAGCTTCTTTTGATGAAGTTCATGAAGTTGCTTGAGAAGGGTTTTACTCTATCAACCATTCCCGATCAAGAACCTTCATCTATTCTTTACGCAAAGTTGTTTTCGATCATCAATGTGATGATCAAAAAATTATAGTCTCGCTAGGTCAGCTTCTCATGCAGACTTCCCATTCCCTTATACAATCCCGAGATGCCCTTATTTTATGAAATCTTGGCCCATGAAAAATTCTCTCAAATTGTTTATCAATTATGTGGCGATTGCATTCGCCTAATGCTTGAGTTCGCGAACCGTGGTGCTGGCAAAGGATCTTTATACCCTAATCTTGTTAGAAACCCCGATTTCGCAAACTTGGAAATAGATCTTTGAGAAATACACTTTGTAGAGAACTTTTTGAAAATTATTCGGTGATAAAGATGAGGAATGCGAAATCTCATTTGGGGCATTCGCCTGAAAAAGAAGGATAATGTCCCTGAGGATAAATTACTCATGCAAGATATTGACTGGCACCCGGGCAATAATACTTCTCCTCGCCACTCCAAGGATGAGAAGTGGTGGGTTGTACCCTTGATTTTAAATGGCCCTTACATCGCGGGCTCGCATATTCTTCCGCGAATCTCGCGGATATCATCCTTGGGAATTCAAATGGCACGATAAGGCAAAAGAGTATGTTTTCCACTTCAAATCTTGCCCTCGCAACTTTCTTTTTATATTTCTTTGAGTTTGTGGAATTTTTCAGATCGCCAAATTGAGAAGAAGCTATAAGGATGATCCGTTGGAGAGTACTCTGACGATACTCCGATCGCTTACGAGTGAAGTAAGAAACATTTCCTTTGTTATTTGAAACAATATTGTTGCCTCTGTTTCTTATCTTTAACCGTATGCGAAGGTTGCCTCTGTTTCTTATCTTTTAATTGTATGCGAAGGTTGGAGTTGAAGAAGCTGCAGCCGCGAAGATTAGAAGTAAGGGTAAAACCGTCGTTCGCAAAGGTAGATCTTCTGCTCCCTTAACTAAGAAGCGAAAGACTCAGTCTTCTTCTCGCCTTAGCTCAAGCTCCGAATCTTCTGACGAGGATAACCATGATTCGAATCCCTCTCTCACTAAAGAGATTCCATTGGCCGGTTCTTCTATGGATCAGTTATCTAGCATCTTCTCAGACTCTTTCCAAGGAATGGGAGATGCTCCCCTAGCTTCCCTTTGCGGGGTTCTCACAAATGTGTGTAATGCTGCTTTACTAGAGGGCAATAATTCTTTCAATGGAGCCTCTAGAATTGTGTCTCCTGACTTCTTGAACGCACTTGGGTCTTTGGTATGCATGTAGTCATATTTCCCTGTTAATTTTAAATTTTTAAATATATATGCATTAACGGTTTTTCTATCTTCTTTCATAGGTTGGAAGAACTTCTTTTGTAGTTGCCTCAGATCTCGAGAGAAGACGCAATAATCTTGAAAAGAGAAATTTACAATTGAACAAGAAGACTCAAGAGCTGGAAGTTGAAGCCGCGTCATCTCGCGATAAGATTCAAAAATTAAAGCCGACACTGGACTCCCAAAAAAGGAGAGAGTAATCACTCTTCGAGAATTCAAATCAACAACTTTATGGTATAGTAATTTTCAATTCTCAAATCCTTTTCATGCTATCTTTTATTTTCTTTGTCGACTATTATTCTCGAGACGTATATAATCTCTCCGAAGAATCCATTCTTCTCCATTCATTTCCCGAGCCTATGAATGATGATGTCCTTCTTACTCACCTCAATCAATCTCTAAGTAGTTTCTCAAATAAAATTAACCTCCTTTCATTAAAGGATCTTCAATCCAAATATCATCTCTTAGAGATCGAACACGAGATCTAGTTTAAATTTAACTAATCGCTTTAAACGAATGTACCTTGATTCCGAGAAGAAAATCAAGACTTTAAGGAAGAAAATTAGTGATCTCATAGATGAGAACGATCGCATTACTAACGAGAGGTGCACGGGCGTTAGCGAGAATTCCACAAATCTCTTCTTGGTGTGCAAGTTGAACGAGATGAACTCCTTCATCAGAATACCATACTTAAGCAGCGAGAAGAGCAAGTTCGTTCTCTTCTTGTTATTAATAGTGATGATGAATTCGCCTGGGCTGCGAAAGTTTTAGATAATGCCGGGGAATAACCTAGGTGTTGATGTTAGTCTTCATGCCGAGCATACTTCCTTGATTAAAGATATGATATCGATAGAGAAGGTTACTTATTATACCTTCTTGCTTCTTACTTTTGTAGTATTGCTTGTAAATTATTAACTTGTTGTTACTTATTTGTAGAATCCGAGAAGAGACTTCAAGTTAGAATTAGAGAGCTTGAATCGAAAAAGAACAACTCGCCAGGAATTTTCCAGCGAGAATTGAAGAACTTGAAACGAAAAAGAACAGCTCGCAAAGAGTCTCTCCCTTCGCGAGAATAAATATTTCAAGTTGAAGAAACAATTTCTAACGACAGTGGCGAATTTTAATAATGATGCCGTTCGTTTTCGCAATGGAGCCATGGAGTATGTTTGTAAGGACCACAATATCCCTCTGCATTTATATCCCTGGCTTTCTGAAAAGGTTCCTGAGAATCTGCCTGTCTCAGACGTTTCTGATAGTGAGGCTAGCGAAGAAGAAAATTCTGGCGATGAGAATAATAGGACTGAAGAATCAGATGAAGGAGAAGAATCACCAAAGAGATAATTCTTTTTGTTTTCTTTCGCTGCTTGTAATATCTGTACATTTCAATCTTCACTCCCTTTTTTTTTGGTAGTTCTTCCTTGTAATATAATTGGCCAACATTATTGATGTATAACTCTTTCATCAGAAGATGAATAACAATATTCCATCTTTTCCATTCCCATACTTGCCTCTGTTATTTATCTTCAGATGGAAGATTTTAGTTGTCATCATGTATTTTGCTGGATAATTATTTTATTGTTATTGAAATGTATCGTTGCGACGAGGTCGCAGGTACTTTCATAAATTAAGAATCCTATTTATCTCGCCTTATCATCTCGATAGTCTTTATTTTATCTCTTCTTGTTACGACAAGGTCGCAGGCCGCCTTTACATTTTCATGTAATGGCCCATTGACCTTGCCTTATCATTTTTGTGTGGTCTTCCAAGTTAGACCTCCCTAATTAGAGGTCTTCCCCTGCCACCTTTTATTGCGACAAAATCGCAGGACGTCGTTACACTTTCATGTAAAGACCCATTGATCTTGCCTTATCATTTTCCAAGTATTTTTGCCTCTGCAGGATGTTTTAGTTGCGACAATATGACAGGTCTAGATATCCTTGCAAACATAAAGTCCCATGACATTGCCGTCTTGCGACGAAATCGCAGGACGTCCGTACACTGTCGTGTAAAGACCCATTGATCTCGTCTTACCCTCGCGTTAGTATTATTGCCTCTGCAGGATCATTGCACAAATATGACAAGCCTAAATTCTCTTGCGAAAACATAGCCTTATGACATTTGCGTCTGTTTTGACACTCCCCCTAATGGAGAGCATCGCCCTTATCATCTCCCCGGTTGCCCCTTCAAGGAGGCGAAACATCGGCCATACAAGACTAGCTCCTCCCATCCGGTCTTAACAACAACCAGTTGTTTTCGCAAACTCTTATCCCTTATACCTATAGGGTTTATGGTTACAAGGCTGCACCCTAAGTGGAGTTTTCTTCGGGCGAGTGCAACATATGCCAAGACTTGCCAAGAATGGCCAGGGTAGGTTCATCCATCCCGGGCACTCTGGCTCAACCGTGTACCTCGGCGCCTTGAGCATACACTGACTCCTAGGAAGAGACCCTCGGTCGCCCAACCGGTATAACCTTATATATATAGTTGGGAATCCAAGGTACCTCTTCCGATAGGCTTTCATGGGCCCCAAATTTTCATGACTCGGGCTTCGGGAGCGGTGTAACCTTCCCCACGAGCCATGTCGAGAGATACCCCTTATATGACGCACTTTAGGTCTTACATTTGCCTCTTACGAGAAATGTTATTCACGAACTAGGGTGTACGCCATAAAGGTTCGTCCCATTCTTTTACTCATTCATCTTTGTTAAGTCATTCAATCATTCATGTTTCATTATTTGCCGATATTTGTTTACGAAGTATTCGCAAAATTCCATTTCATTTGTTGTATTTTCATTTTCTTTCTTAACCGAATTCTCATATACTCTTGGCTGCGAGATTCTCGCATCATTGCTTCAATTGCTACTTTTTCTCCTGTTTTTGTTGATTATTCATTTCTTATGCCTTTTGTTCTTCATATCCTTCGCTTCTTTATTATCATAATATTCGCCTGTCTCTAGGCATTCACCTCGCGAGGTATGTTCAGTCCTTACTTCTATAGCATCCACCATCAGTTTTTCCTTTCTCTGCTCATCTCTCACATGTTGCTTCCAACCCTTTCTTTTGGCATTTCTTTCTTGTGACTTTCTACATCAACCTCGTGACATTGTTGCGACTCCTTCCAATCTCCCTGTATAATACCAATGCCGTTTGGATGTGGAAATTTTATACATTGGTGGTATGTTGATGCGACCCAAGATTTCATGAAGCCATGGCCTCCCAATCGGCGCATTATACGGAGATTCCACGTCAACCACACGGAATAAAACATCAGTTGATAATCCTTGAAGAGGTATTCTCATATGAACCTCCCCCTTTGGCTTGTTTGCAGTGCCATTAAAGCCATATATCTTGTATGTCGAGGGATCAAATCCTCATCCTTTCCTCCCATCGTCTTGTAAGTATGGTAAAAAAGAATATTCACCGAACTTCCGGTGTCGATTAGGATTCGGTTGATCGCCCAGCAATCTTCTGCTTCATCATCTTCTCCATCAACTGGTTTTGGGTTAATCTCTAGTTTCACAACCAACGGGCTATCATGTGTTTCTCTTCCTTTTGGCACTTCATCTGCAGAGAAAGAAATAGTCTTCAAATGCCACTTTTTCTAATCTGCGTCGTTCTCGCTGGACTCATTATTTCTTTATCGTTAGCATCTCTCGCAAAGACTCTCACTAGCACATTGTCATGAAAATCTTCGATTGTGCGATAGGAGTGGACGATAGAGTTGCAATTCAAATTTTTAGCTTTTGTTCCAACTTCTATCACAAATGTTTCCTTTCCTTTCGCTGACACTATTCTGTGCATCTCTGGTGGTGGTGGTAATGTCTGGCCTTTTTCTTCTCCCTTTAGAAAGTGATTCAGCTTCCCCTGATCAATCATCCTGAGAATAATTCTCTTTATGTTTCTACAATCGTTTGTTTGATGCCCATGGAAGCGATGGTAAGAGCAAAACTCATGACTTCTATCGCCCGGTGGTGGTTCCATTCCCACGTTCCAAGGTGCTGGTACATCTTCCATTACAAGTATAGCTTCCCAGATCTTTTCCACACTAGCATTCAGTGGAGGCATCTTAATCTCTGCCTTGCGTCCACCGTAAGTTTCTTGTACATGATCTAGCCTCTGAATCTTATTATTGCTGTTACGGTTGTAGTAGTTCCTTTCTCGTTCAAACTCTTCTTGGTCGTGGCTTCCATGGATACTATCTTCCGCTGTCCCTCATCAGCCTTCCCTGCTTTGCTTTCCTTGCGAAGTGCTCATCATCATTTATGAATTGAGGCAACAAGCTTGCGTTCGCGACATTCGAGCTTGTGTTGCGACTGGATAAGAATTCATTTCATTCTGTCTTTCTTCTAAGGCAATATATTCTTCCTGTAACTCTCGCAGTTATGCCATCGTGATTGTATTTTTGATTCTAAAAATTTGAATGTATAACAAGTTAGTCGCGAAGAGCATTCACAAATGAGAGGATGAGATATCTTTCCTCAACCCGTCCTGCCATTTCGCTACACATGGTTCTCCATCTTATTGTCAACTGCCTTAAGCTCTCGCCAACCCTTTGTTTCAACCGAATACATCTTCAATACACGGTCGTGAAGAGTTGTTACTTATGTATGCTCCCGGGAATGTGGCTTGTAAATGGTTAAATGATGTGATTGTGTTCCTTGGCAGACCTTCAAACCATTTTAGTGCTTCTCCTATTAGGCTTGATGCGAAATATTTGCACGATATAGCATCATGATTCTCCCACTGCAACATACACCTCATATAAGCCTTGATATGTTGTACCGCACGGGTTGTTCCATCAAAGATGTTGGTTAATGCGGGAAGATTGCACTTAGGAGGTATTCCTCCCATCTGTACTTCTAGCGTGAAGGGGATTCTTCGCAGCTTCGCGATGGCTTCGTCCAATTGTTTCCTTCCTCCTTCCCTTCTATTGTTCAAGAATCCTCTCATTTCAAATGGATTCTCTTAAGATTTGTTCATTTGCCTCGAATTTGATTCTCTTTTGGTCTTTTTAGCTCTGCCTCTCTCCTTCTACGCTCGTGCTGTTTTGATCTTCTTGTTCGTTATTTTCTTCTCTCCTTTCCTGCGACGCTCTTCTTCGTTTCATTTCTTCAATTCGCACGCCATTATATCGGTTGTTCTCTCTTCTTGGCTGTCTCTCGGCTCTCATCTCGCACCCTCTCATATTCTTCATTAATATTTCTATTGGTACGATTTTGTTCCCTCCTTCTTTCTCGGTTGTCATGGTTATTCTGCCGGATTGCCTCTTCCATCTCTTGATTTTCCATTTCTGCTCTTATCCTTTCTCTCTCGCGAGTTAACCGTGCTTGTTCAATGTAGTGCCTCTCAATGTCATCCTCAATCTCTCGGTTTCTTCTCAATTCTTCTCTCCGTGCAAGATTATTCTTCCTTCAGCAGCTGGGTCATTCGGCCCTTGGAGTTGCATGTTTCCTTGATTTTCCCTATTCCGCTCATCTCGAAGATTTTCGGGCTGAGGAATATAACGATCTTCCATTTCCCCCTCTTCTCTCGCCATGCTCTGTGCTTGGATTTTGTGTTTCTTGTTGGTTTTCTTCTTGGGGTACTTTGTTGGTAAAACTCTCCTTCTTTCTTCCCTAATCGATCTTGAACTTGATCTCACACTACTTTTGATCTCCTATTTTGCAATCTCATATTTTCCATCCTCAATTCATGATTCTGTCTTGTCAAGTTTGCTCGTTCCTCTGCCTCTAGTCGTCTCTCTTCATGTATTGTTTGTCTCAATCTTTCTAACGCTGCGATCTCTTCGTTTTCTGGATTCATTTCTCCATTCATTCCTTGCTCTCCTCCTCCTTGTCCATTGTTCACCATCTCTTTTCCTCTTCCCTCTCGTCTTCAGAATCAGACCTCCAAGTATGTACACTTACTCTATCATAATCCACAGCCGCGTTTGCTACTGGGGAGATCGGTGGCTGATTTTGATTTTCTCCATCATTTCTCATATTCATCCTTGACGATTCTCCTGTTTCATTCATCCTTTCTCCAGCAAGTCTCCCACTTCTTCTTACAATCGTTGGTTGCCCTTGTACGTTTCTTCTTCTAGCCATTTTTCTTTTCAATGAATTCTTGAGTATCTCTCCAAACCTTTTCTCTGTTAATCCAAATTCTTTCCAATTTCTCACGTCAATCTCTGCTCAATCCACTGTTTCTAGCGCATATGTAGTTGCAGGAAATCCCACACTACACCCCTTACTCAGTTTTGCTTGATTAATCCATTGAAAGATGTGTGATCAAGAATGTTTATTAATTGATTCCATGAAATGTTTACACAGTACAATAGAATTACACTTGGAAATTAAAGCACTCTTAAACTTTCTCTCTCCTAATGACTTGCTTCACAATTCAAAAAGATCTCCCCCTTCAACAGACTCATTTAGCCCTTTATATAGGGTAATACATAGTGGATGACAGCTAAGCTATCCTTTATTTTCGGGAATGTCTCGCGAAGTGTCGCAAGTGCACGAATATTCATTCTCGCGACACTTCTTAACCCTCGCCAGGTTTCATGTCTTCCAATTGTTTTGTTTGTCGTTATTCATCGCGTCGTTTATTTTAGCTCCCTGCGACTCCCTCGCGACACCGTCGTTTATTTATCCCGCGAACCTTGTCCGTTGCGATATTATGATCCTACATCAAACTTCACGCTTGATTGGATTGGACCCATCTTGCAGTTCCCAAGTTGATGTAGCCGTATGTGCTAGTTTGGTTGCCTTCGAAATCCGTCATCGTAGTGGGTTGTCGTCTGATCTCATTAGGCCGCACCTTGGCAGCTTTAAGTGTCTTGAGAGTGATGACATTGGAAGATGCACCGTGTCAATGAGCGCTCTTGAAACTCTATGTTCTTGACGAGAGACGTAACATGCAAGGCCGGTTGTGACCGTCTTCACCATCATGTCGTCGTCGGTGAAAACAATATTGTTGGCGGATCTTCCGGGATCCTTGGAGTCCCCGTGGGTGCGGAACTAGTGATGCGTTTAGTGCTATTCGGTTGATAGCGTAGAATGTTTTATCCGCTGGTCCTTGGAGAGTGCGGCACTTCACATAAGTTTTCTACCAACATGGTCGCATCCTCGGTCCGCCGGCTTCCGCCTGAAACCAGTTGATTTGAGAATGCTCATTTGGGATGTTAGTCCCCGCCTCTTGATCTCCCGGGGAAAATGAATCACTTAGCCCCGATGTTAGATTGATGAGGCAGGTCTAGTATGATGTTAATCGCATCCTTCATTAGGTCCATGTTTTGGCGTGGATCTCCGAGCACGCATCAGGTCAACCGCCTTGGGACCTCTTATTGGTGGTATTGCTTCCAGTGAGGGTTATCATGACCTTGAGCGGGATCAATGTTTGTGGAGATCACACGATGGCCGACCATGCTTGCGTGAAAATTTGAGGATGGAAGCTAGAATTTGATATTGTAACAGAAAGATCAATCCTCCCACCGTGTGAATTGTTTATGGGGTAAAAATCGTTTACTGGGCCCGATTTTGATGATTTCGGTGGGTGAGTGAGAAAGCTGTTTTCAAACCTAAACAAATGTGCTGCACGTGAGCACTTTATAGATTCGAGATCAATCAGTACAAGTCCTACCTAAAACCAAGAAATGGCGTTCCCGAGACTTCTTCGGTCACAAAGTGGAGGAGAAGGGTTGATTTGGGGAGGGAAGCAAAGAAAGGTGTTGAGAGAGTAGTATCTTCGACTTGTATCGAAAGTGAAAGCTTAGGAAGCTTAAAAGAGATGGAAGCTTTGGGAGAGCTTGCAAAGTTGCCTTTACGAGAGTGTGGTATTTTTCTCTGACCGAGGACTTGTTATGCAGGTGGATATAGGTAAGACCTATTTATACAAGTCGAGATTGAAACGCACTCGGCCTCATGAAGGAAGAGAGTAAAGGGTGAAATAATGGGAGGAGGTGGTAACCGCATGGTTTAATGGGCGAAACGTTTTTCACCATTATTTCCTCTTTTATTTGTGCCTTTATTCCTTTTCACGCTTTCTTAATGTGAGCGTAGTGTACGCTGCATGCTTTTGTGACATCCAAACCAAAACCCTAAAGAAGCATCCCCCCGTTTGTGTCGATGTCTCGAGTGTTGGTTGCATCTTGAGTGCAAGTGGCGCCTGCTCGCGGCGCGTGTGGCATGTGCCAATGGCATGTGCGGAATGCCTTGGTGGTAGGTTGCACGTTTGCAAGTTAGGTTACCGTGTGTGTTTTGGCATGTGCCAATGGCATGTGCTTGAATGCCTTGGTGGTAGGTTGCACGGTTTGCAAGTTAGGTTACCGTGTGTGTTTGGCATGTGCCAATGGCATGTGCGAATGCCTTGGTGGTAGGTTGCACCCGGTTTGCAAGTTAGGCTACCAAATAATGTGTGTTTGGCATGTGCCAATGGCATGTGGAAATGCCATGTTGACCTAGTTGCAAGTCTTGCAACCTGTGGCGCTATGTTGAGCGTGGGCCAAAGGCATAGCGGCTTGAAATATGGCTTGCGGCAAGACGTGTTGGCATGTGCCAATGGCACGTGCGGCCATGCCGACCTAGTTGCAAGTCTTGCAAAACCTAGGGCGCTATGTTGGCGTGGGCGAAAGGCGTAGCGGCTTAGAAATATGGCTTGCGGCACGTGTTGGCATGTGCCAATGGCACGTGCGGCCATGTTAACCTAGTTGCAAGTCTTGCAAAACCTAGGGCGCTATGTTGGGCGTGGGCAAAGGCATAACGGCTTGGAAATATGGCTTTCGGACGTGTTGGCATGTGCCAATGGCACGTGCGTCCATGCCGACCTAGTTGCAAGTCTTGCAAACCTAGGGCGCTATGTTGAGCGTGGACCAAAGGCATACGGCTTAGAAATATGGCTTGCGGCACGTGTTGGCATGTGAATGGCACGTGCGGCCATGTTGACCTAGTTGCAAGTCTTGCAAACCTAGGCGCTATGTTGGGCGTGGGCCAAAGGCATAGCGGCTTAGAAATATGGCTTGCGGCACGTGTTGGCATGTGCCAATGGCACGTCTTGCAATATTGACCTGGTTGCAAGTCTTGCAAACCTATGGTGCTATGTTGGGCGTGGGCCAAAGGCATAGCGGCTTAGAAATATGGCTTGCGGCACGTGTTGGCATGTGCCAATGGAACGTGCGGCCATGTTGACCTAGTTGCAAGTCTTGCAAACCTAGGGCGCTATGTTAGGCGTGGGCCAAAGGCATACGGCTAGATATACGGTTGCAAGACGTGTTGGCATGTGCCAATGGCACGTGCGGCCATGTTGACCTAGTTGGGAAGTCTTACAGAACCTAGGGCGCTATGTTGGGCGTGGGCCAAAGGCATAGCGGCTTAGAAATATGGCTTGCGGCACGTGTTGGCATGTGCCAATGGCACACGACCAAGTTGACCTAGTTGCAAGTCTTGCAAACCTAGGGCGCTATGTTGGCGTGGGCCAAAGGCATAGCGGCTTAGAAATATGGCTTGCGGTACATGTTGGCATGTGCCAATGGCACGTACCGCATGTTGACCTAGTTGCAAGTCTTGCAAGCCTCAGGGCGCTATATTTGGCATGTGCCGGTGGCATAGCGACTTGGAAATATGGCTTGCGTACGTGTTGGCATGTGCCAATGTCACGTAAGGCCATGTTGACCTAGTCGCAAGTCTTGCAAGCCTAGGGGCGCTATATTTGGCGTGTGCCAATGGCATAGCGACTTGGAAATATGGCTTACGGACGCGTGTTGGCATGTGCCAATGGCACGTACGACCATGTTGACCTAGTTGCAAGTCTTGCAAGCCTAGGGCGCTATATTTGGCGTGTGCCAATGGCATAGCGACTTGAAATATGGCTTGCGGACGTGTTGGCATGTGCCAATGGCACGTCACGGCCATGTTGACCTAGTTGCAAGTCTTGCAGAGAGCCTAGGGCGCTATATTTGGCGTGTGTCAATGGCATAGCGACTTGGAAATATGGCTTGCGTACGTGTTGGCATGTGCCAATGGCACGTACGGCCATGTTGACCTAGTTGCAAGTCTTGCAAAGCCTAGGGCGCTATATTTGGCGTGTGCCAATGGTATAGCGACTTGGAAATATGGCTTGCAGTACGTGTTGGCATGTGCCAATGGCACGTACGGCCATGTTGACTTAGTTGCTGCAAGTCTTGCGAGCCTAGGCGCTATATTTGGCGTGTGCCAATGGCATAGCGACTTGGAAATATGGCTTGCGGTGCGTGTTGGCATGTGCCAATGGCACGTACGGCCATGTTGACCTAGTTGGAAGTCTTGCAAGCCTAGGGCGCTATATTTGGCGTGTGCCCGATGGCATAGCGACTTGGAAATATGGCTTGCGTACGTGTTGGCATGTGCCAATGGCACGTCGGCCATGTTGACCTTCTAGTTACAGGTCTGCAGAAGCCTGGGGCGCCATATTTGGGCGTGTGCCAATGGCATAGCGGCTTGGTTTTGTGTTGTTGCCATGGTGCGCGATTGTGCGTCTTGGTTTGGCATTGTTGCCATGGTGCGCGTATGCGGCTTGGTTTGGCATTGTTTGCCATGGTGCGGCGATAAAGATCGGCTTGGTTTTGGCATTGTTGCCATGGTGCAGCGATATCTTGCTTGGTTTGGCATTATTCTTAGCGGTCTGCAATATGCGGCTTGTTTAACATTCTTTGCCATGGTCTGTGATATCTGCGGCTTAGTTTTAGCATTATTTGCCGTAGTGCGCATGATATGCGGCTTGGTTTGGCATTGTGCCGTGGTGCCTTGATATGCGGGTTCTGTTTACATTATTCTTTGCCATGGTGCGCGATATGCGGCTTGGTTTAGCATTGTTGCCATGGTGCGCGAGGAGTGCGGCTTGGTTTGGCATTGTTGCCATGGTGCGCGGGGCGGCTTGGTTTTGGAATTAGGGTTACTCAGGTCGAAAGCCCTAATCTGGTATTTTGAAAAATACCCTATTAATTATTACACACAAGTTAAATGCTCTTAGTTAATGTGTTGCAGGGTAACACTAGGTCATGGGGTTTTACGATTTTACCCCTTCTTTAAAAACCACCATCAACACTAGTGTATGTTATTTTTTTCCCGCCTTATGTTGTTTATATTTATAATTGAAATTGTAGTTGCAGGAAATCCTACACTACACCCCTCACTAGAATATACACAATTAAGTCATTTTAAGATGAATGATTATGATTCTTATTGATTGAATACTTGGATCTTTACAATATGAAATAGAAAAAAGTTAAAGAATTACAATCACTCTAAAACTTTCTCTCCTCAAAACTTGCTTAACAATTCAAAAAGAACTCTCCCTCATCGAGACTTACTCAACCCTTTATATAGGGTAGTATACAATGGATGACAAACTAGTTGTCCTTTATTTTTGGGAATGGCTTGAAACATCGCAAGCGTACAGCATCAATTCTCGCGACATTCTTAAATTTCGCCGTATTTTCATATCTTCCTCGTGTTCGCCGTCGTCATTCATTACGTCATTTATTTTACTTCCTGCGACTCCCTCAATGTCGTCGTTTATTAACCTCGCGAAGTATTGATGTCGCGATATTCTCGATCCTACATCTTGCCTCTTCTCATGTCTTCTCTGCGAAGGAGAGAATGTCATGAGAACCAATATCTTCAGATCTCTTATTGTTGATTTTCCATCAATTTTAATGTGACAAGATTAGCTAAATTCGGGAATGACCGTTTACACGTATCTAAAATTTCCCTTTTACGGCACATTTAATGTTATCCTGGTTACTTTTTCGTCTATTTAAAGGAGGATTCCTTGTGAAAGTATTTTAAATGAGAAATTCCTTTTTGTCTTGGAGATATCCTTGTTGGAGCATCACGTCATATTGCTCAGCGAGGATGTTCAGGTGCAGCTCCCCTTCCTTCAGAAGTCAAGAGCTTGTACAGGCTGCTGTGAATTGAAATCTTGATTTGGAGCTCTCTGCCATAAATGCCCATCTGCCGGGTTTATGGAGCTGGTTTCATGTGATTACCTCTCCTCCAATTACAGATATTGATGATTTCTTGATGCAGGAAAAGAATTAGCATTACTTTACTCTGAGGATATATATGGAACATAAAGCCATATTATATACCAGGAGAGCATGGTGAAAGTGTTGTTAAATCGCTTGCTTTGGTTTTAGTAATGAACTATCTTTTATGACGTTATGGGAATGGAGAAATGTGTCCATTCATCTTTATTGTGGTCATCATTCAGTGAAAGGTATGGTATACTGCATGAATCTTTTGATTGCATTGAAGCGTTCTTGGTACACTTATAAATGTATGAGAAGGTAAGCAGAGGTGGTATTCTTCTTTGGTGTGATTCTAACACGAAAATATCTTGTGAAAGAAGGAAATTTTGTACAAGTCTAGGAAGATTGAAGGAGTTAACTAAAGGATTTGAAGAGTAGAGTGAAGATATCATAGCAAATTGAAGATGATATTTTATGAGGATTATAATTTTACTAAATGAGCTTTTGATTTGCATTGCGAGATTGATATCGCTTTCTTTCTTTTTTTGAAGGTAAGGATTAAATAATCATTATTACGTGTTAGAATTGATCTTGATAAGAAAAAGTAAGCAGAGAAAAAATGTGGAACGTTAAGCATAACATTCAGCATGTTGGGGAATGATTAGGCGTGCTGGTACAACGTAATATTTCAAATGATCTTATCTCATTTCCCCGTCTTCTTTGATGATCTGTAATGTGCATTGTTATATGCTTTGGTAGAAGCTTGGTCTTTGATCGTCTTCTTTGGATGTACTTTAGCGGTTTTTGCTAGGATCTCAACCTTAAAACCTTTGGAGTTTTACACTTGTTTCGTATCCATGCGGGAAATCTACTGTTCACTGTATCGGCTTCAACCGTGCTCCCTGGGATCTTTTGGGAGTCGAGTATCCGATTCGCAATTAAGCGTTGAAGTGATTAAACCATTCGCTGAGATATCATTGTGCTTCGAAGGAGTGCAGGCGGATGGGATCTGATTTATACTTGAAGAGGATCACGTGTCTCTGGTGAGCGAAGAGTAAAGAGACACGCGGTGGAGCTTGAAGATGTTCTTGTCGCCGATGTGGCAATGCTCATATAAGTTGGGATTATCAGCCCTATCTGGCTCTCAAATGATTCTATACTTTAACCCATTAGCGAAAGGTGTCATGGGCATGGGGTGATAGCGTGTTTAGGTATGCAAAGCAGCGAGATAATTATCGCTGATGAATCACGCGATTGTGGCTCGAACGTTCACTGATGAACAGTATCTATTATTAGCAATACAAGTACTGTTAACGGTTATATGTATAGTTGAGTTGAAGGTTTAATCTTCACGATGATATCTAATTTAATATAAAGGCCACGAGCAACTTGTTAGTGCCAAGGGGTGTTAATGCATGGACAAGGTTTCTAACAGATAAACGTTCTGGCATTCTACGAGCGAAAGATAGCGGCGGTAAATATTCATGGTCGGCCGATGGTACCTCCGTGTGTCTGCGAGATCATTACAACACCTACGCAAGGTATTCGTAATGCATTCTCTTGCGGCGAGACACTAACCGTTATTTTAATGAGCCTCTGAAACTCTTGGTATGGCTTACGTAAGCGAACACCGAACACAGACTTTATCTTAGTTTGAGCGCATCTCTTTGTTAGTGGGAAGGATACCATCATGGAAAGTGATGTCTGACTCTGCAGTCCCGATATGGCTGGTGTTAAAGTTTCTGGCCCGGCAGAAGCGCTGGCAATTTAAGACACGCTTTTGGGCGATAAGGTTGAGTTTCATCACCGACGGGTAATGTCAAGTAAATTGTAAACAGCGGTGAGGGTACCAACGATGTTATTCCACGGACTCGGCATGAATATGTTCGAAGCATTTGTTGTACTCTTTCCCGACTTGTACTAACCAGCGAGGCGGTAGGATTTAGATCGAACATAACAAGCATAAAGAAATTACGCGAGGTCTTGGGGTGACCTTCTGACGAAAGTGGTGTTGAGTTCTTGAATGATGAGTTATCCATTCGTCATCTTGACTTTCCTAGAGGTTGCTGCGTTCAGGCTATAGTTACGCGTTTCACCTTAGGGGTTTCTCGTGGTTCTGACGAATCTGAAGCTTTGAGCTGGTGTGGCTATTTGATGCAGCATGTATTGTTGCTACGACAAACATGTGTGATAGACCTTGGAAGAAATAATTAATTAGTTTTTGTGTGTCTGTATATGGGCTGTAATTGGTTCCTTCAATGCATGAGTAGATTTACACAGTTGATGAGTATTTGGAATCTCCTCTTATCTCGAGCTGCGTGGCTTCCAAACTTTGGCTAGTGATGGTCAAATGAGAAAGCTTCGTATTCGGTGAGTTATTGGTGCAGAAGTCTGACTTGAAAGAGTGCGAGAAGAGCTTTACAGCGGAGATACTAGTGCACTTTTAGCTCATAAAGTGTTAGTCTTTGAGGGGTGGAAGAAGCGTCGAAGAGCAGTGTACGTTTCTTCTTTGACTAAAGATATACGGAAGATCTCCGGGAGATCTTCTCGTAGTCTCACGATATCTTCTCTGAAATACGCTAACGAGTCATAACAACACATCCTGCTGTGACCCATGGGAAGCGCACGTTATCGAACTGCGCGGCTGCGGGAGCCATTTCGTAGGCCTCCCTATGGAGACAGGTTCGGAAGAGAAGGCTTCTGAAGGTCTGGTGGTTCTTTCCCTTTGTTGGAGAGGAGAGTGGTACTGAACTTGGATGGAATAAATCGATTACTAAACATACCTTTTCCGCTTTAGATCATACGAGTTAGTGCTCTCAATTGTTGAAATAGTATATGGGTATTATTCCATTAACAAATCCTCTTACATGTGCGAGAAGCTCAACGTGATGTACGTAAGGGTACATGAAGAACATAGTGGCTTCACATGGGAGAGCTAACGAAACGACATGGAGAGGCCAAGTGTTGTGGATCTTTATTACGCTTTTTCTTTGAAGGCGTATTGTACGAAAGTCGCTCTATTTGTGAAGGTAAACGTGGTGGTGAGTTATTTGACCGGTATGGAAAACGACGAATGTAGTTTACTTTTGCCCATGAAACTGCGGGCTCGCTACGATTGCGTGGTGGCGGCATCGTGAGGATAGCTTGCGTTTGGTACAGATCGCTTTGTTCACTACTGACGTCGCGGAATCCCGCAATTTTGAAAAGGGAACACCCCAGCGCATTTAGGAGGATTCATCTTCAACGTATTATGACATCTTTAGAACACTTAGCGTGACGTTGGATAATCCGCTAAGGTCTTGATTTAACCACCACGTCATCTCACGGTAATCTTCCGACTTGCTTGTGCATCATATAGCGGAAGATGGTGGTCATGGTCTGCGTTGGTAAATGGCTGATGTTAACCAGAGACCGAAAGGCATTACCGGTATAATAGAGATTTAAAGAGATGGAAAGCAGTCTTTCGCGTCGTGTTTCAAACATCACTATCTGGTGTAACGCTATATCCATCACGAAGAGAACTATACCATGTCCACTAATGGCGTCACCACGACGCGCCGATCAGCAAGTGAAGGAAATGTCGTCTTTGGTGACATGACACAAATCTAACAGAAACCAAACACAACCTTGATCAGCGACCATTCTTCTTTCGTGAGCAATGTTGTAGCGACTAAGTGAGTGATGAATGAAGCTTTGAAGATAGATCCAGCGACTAGTAATTTTGGACCTCGCCTTGATTTGTTCTTATAAGCCGATGTCCGAATTGTCACCAAGGTGTAGCGACCAGGCGAGTATCACGTGCGGATGGTGGGTAGCGATTTAATCCAAGCAGAGCATTTTATAATGATCATCACGAATCATCACTGTAGTAATGTTTAAATGAGTTGACTAGCTTTAGGCGTTAAGAATGTGGTCAAGCCCGATCGAGATAGCGCTAATCTCATTCTATATTAGCGATTTTAGGTTAAATGGAGGTGGTTAAGTGGGTCATCACCCTTGTCTTAAGGGACTGTCTGGAGACTTCCTCTGAGTCATTATGAGAACATTTATTAAAGTGGAGAAGGCAGGTCATGGTCTTTCCACCTTTAATTGCTAACAGTGATGATAATGTGTAGGCTTTCCCTTTTGAAGTCTTGCAGTGAAGGTGCACTCTCGCAAGTGCGGGCACCGTTTACATCCGGTGGCGAAAGACAGGCGGGTTTCATGCCGAGGAGATGACAGAGGGATGGTCTCCTCACGGGAGTATCTCGGTTGTCGCTATCTTTGACGACGTCCATTTCTAGTAGCGGTATGAATCGTGTACATCTTCGACCCCTCTTTGACCCGTGCTTCTACACGATGGGGGGCGGGTGCATAGAGAGGATGATGGGAATACGAACAACTTCTCAGATTGATCTGGTTTAGGCATTGGTGGTATGTTGTGACACAATTTTGAGGTTGTACGGCCAGCCTTGCGGTATCATATGATAATGCAGTTTCTTTTTGATTTTCTCAAACTTCAAACCAGTTGGATTGACTACTTCGACTCCAATTTGAGGTAGCGTATGTGCTAGTTTGGTTGCCTTGAGAATAAATCGTAAATAGTGGGTTTGTCGTATGATCTCGTTAGGTCGCATACCAGCAGCTTCCAGGTGTCTTGGGTGATGACATTGGAAGATGCGCCGTGACCAGTGCTCTCGAAACTCCATGTAGCGAAACTGTATGCCAAAGGCCAGTTGACCGTCTTCTCACCATCATGTCATCATCGGTGAAAATGATATTGTTGTGGATCTTCGGGGATCCTTGAAGTCCCATGGAGTGTAAAATTAATAGTCACGTTGGTCTTTATTAGGTTTGATAACCAGAGAAGCGTCTTTGCTCTCGCTGGGTCATGGAAGATACGACGCTCACACATAAGTTTCTATCGCTGGTGGCCTCGCAGTGCGTGGCTTCCGATACGTTAATGAAGCGAATTGATTGAGCATGCTCGACGATTATTAGTCCCACTATTCGATCCTAAAGACATGGATCTTGGCCCCGATGCTAGATTGATGAGGAAATCAAAGTATCTCTTGGTAATCGCGATCCTTCATTAGGTCCATGTTTCTGGCGTGAATCTCATGAACAATGTCGAGTCGATGGGTCTGCGAGACCTCATTGGTGGTGCTGCTTCGAACGAGTTATCACTGTGACCTTGTCTTGAGATCATGTTTGTAAATTGCTGATAATAGACCATGCTTACATGAAATTTTGCGGATGGGAGCTGAAAATTAGAATGTTGTAACGAAGAATCAATCATCATTTGTGACCTTAATTGTTTATCGGTAAAAATAAATTTACTGATTTCGGTAATTTAGGTAGGTGGAGGCAGGAAAGCGGTTCAAACCTAAACAAATGTATGCATGGTGAGCACTTTAACAGATTAGAATCGTCTTAATACAGGTAAGCCTAAATGTAAGAAATGGTAAGTTTCAGGACTTGCTCCGATCCTGAAAGTGGAGAGAAAGATTCAGTTGGAAGCAAGAAAGGTGTTGTTGAGGAGAGTAGTATCTAAACATATGAGAAAGTTAGCTTGAGAGCTTGCAAGAGGTGGGCTTTTGGAAGGACTTGCAAAGTTGCCTTTTCTGAGAGTGTGTATTTTTCTCGGCCAAGGACTTGTTATCTGGTGGGAAATAGGTAAGACCTAACATACAAATGGAATTTAAACGTGCCTGACCTCATGAAGGAAGGGTAAAGGGTGAAAATAATGGGAGAAGTGGTAACATAGGTGTGATGACATTTCCACCATTACTTTCCCTCTTTTGTTGGTAGCTTTATTCCTTTTCGCTTTCTTAATG
>JAJJWW010007935.1:0-53796 GCA_023531295.1 Papaver armeniacum | reverse complement strand
GAAACTACCAATTTACCCTCTATCAAATATTAATACTACTAATTTGTCCCCTTCAAATCCGAATCATAAAATTAAAAATTAAAATCAAAATCATAAAACTAAAATCATAAAATTAAAAACTAAAATCAAAATCAAAATCATAAACCTAAAATCATAAAATTTTTAAAAAAAAGTCAACAGTGACTTGACTGTACTATACTTAACACACCCCTTCAAGTTGATAAGGGCTGGCAGAGAACATAATTATCAGATTGAAAACTAAAAAAAAAAAAGTACTCTCTCAAACAGAAAAAGAAACTAATAGCAGAGAGAAAACAAGAAATAAAATCTCATTAACCAAGAGCATCAGTGGAATCCTCACGAGCAAAAAAAGAACCAACAACATCAGTGGAATCCTCAAGAGCAGCAGAAGACCCAAGTAGTTGATGAAAAAGATTCAAGAATGTAGGATAACAAAGTCCCTTGGTGAAGAGATGAGCCAACTGTTCAGCAGAAGATGATAGGTGTAGAATACACCGTATTTAATATATAGTATTTATGCTTTCTTTGCGAGTTTTCTTGTAAATTATGTATCTTATGTGTGCTTTTGAGTTTATTAGGTGCAATGGAGTCATTTGGAGCAAAAAGACCAATTGGAACTCGTTCAAATACAATGGCGGAAGATGAAGACAATGGCGGAAGAACGGAGTCATTCAGAGCTCGTATGAAGAAGTTATGGGCAAAAGAAGAACTCGGAATGGTAAACCGGTCATTTCATCGGATAATACTAATGGGAGCCCAGCCACATGTTAAGGGGTAGCCAGATTTTGGTTAAAAGGGAAGTGCTATTGAGAGCCTAGCTAAGGATAAGGGGTGATCAGAGAGATTTGCTAAAGACAGATTAGTCTTTGTTAAGGGGCACCTCCTCCTTTATAACTAGAAACTAGGTCGAGTTGGTTTCATCACGACCAGTTCTTCTCTCAGCCAAATCTCGTCGCCCGTTCTCAGTTCCTTGCCAAGAATGGTTCACGCCGGAAAGTTCAGGTCTGGTGGAGTACGTCGTCGGGCCAGAGACTTGTAGATTGATGAAGGAGGCAGAATTAGGTTCTGTGAAGCTCAAGGGAAAGAGGTGAGGCCATTGTTATCAATTTGAGATAAGGTATCTGAGATGAGTTAGGGTTTGGTGGAATGAGAAGTTGAGATCGAAATGGAGAGCACAGTGAGATGATTGAGTCAAAGAATCAAATGAATGGGTATTGGACGAAATTGAAGATGAATTCAGGGGATTAAGTTCGTGTCGATTTTGAGGATGAATTAGGGATGGAATTAGAAGATGGATTCTGGATTGAAACTAAGCTGAGATGGGTTCGTGGCTCAGAAGAATATCAGGGTTGTGGCTGTTATTTCGAGAGAATTGGTGGTGCTGTTGATGCTCAGGAAATGGAATTCAGATCCAGACGAAGGAAGAATGGGTTGCGGTCAGATGTGGCTGTGGAAGGTTGAATGAGAAGGTTTGAAGAATGAATGTTTAAAGGGGATCTGGATGATTTGAAATTGACATTGCTGCTGTTATTAGAAGATATATCTGAAGTCAGGGTTTGATTGTGTTGCTGGGAATGAAGAATCATGGGTTTCTGTTGATGGATTTGTGATAATGGGAGATTCAAATTCATGAGAGTCTGAGATTGGTTGTTGTTAATTGAAGCAAATGGGTATGGAATTGAGAGATGAAAACTGAAATGGTTGTGTTAGTGAGCTGCAGACAAGGAATTGAGGATGGCTTAAGATGGATGAAAGCCTTGCTATATTATTGGTTCAAATGACAGTGAGTTCAGTCTTGACCCTGAGGTGGAGTTGCAGTGACAATTGGAGCTGAGTTCTGGTGGCCTGTGCAGCTGTGCCGCTGGTATTGCAGGTTGAGTGCTGGGACTGGAGAATATTGGAGCTGGTGCTGCAGTGATGGAGTCTGGTGGCAATGAGGTTACAGGGAATGGTTATATTGCAGTGCAAGTGGCAGCTGAAATTACAAGGGTCAGAATTGCAGGGAGCTGCAGAATGGATGAGCAATGGAGCTGAGAGCTGGCTCACAACTGAAGTGTTGTGCAGATGGTTGAAGCGAGGTTATGCTCAGCCTTGCACCTGCAATGAAATGAGCATGTGTACTGATGCTGTTTGGTGCTGGGTGTCTATGGAGATGTGGTGCAAGGTGGTTGTGTTGAATGTGGTAGTGTTTACTGAGAGTTGCAAGAGCTAGTGCAGAGTACATGGACTATGTGGGAGTGAGACTAAGAAGCTGCTGTGTTGCAACAGAAGTGTGCTAGGAAAGAGGAGGTCACAGTCAAGAAGATGCAGTAGCCATTGGTGTATGGGATGGATGAGAAAGAGCTGGAGCATTGCAGTCTTGTTAAGGCTTGGGTACTGAGTTGCAGTATTTGGGAATAATGCAGTGAGATTATTGATGAAGCTAAGTTGCAGTTACACTACAGGGTCACAGGTGCTGCAAGAAAGAATGACTGGGTTTGAATGATTGAAGGTGGAAAGTGGTTTCGGAGGGATGAATGGCTGCAAAATGCACAGCCAAGATGGCTGTGAAGAAGTCTTGCAGGGTGATAGCCATCATGGCTGGGAGAGATGCAGGGAAGGCATGGCCATCTTGGCCGTGACTATTTTGGCCTGTGCAAAGTTGCCTGGCTAGGACCAGTCAGCCGAGTTAGCTAGCTGACTCGGTTCTGACTTAGTGACTCACCCCTTGACCCGGTTGACTAACGATGACCGTTAAATCAACAGTTATCTCTAACGGTGGACTGACGGAATATTCGGTCGAATATTCTCCCGACGGACAGAATTTTCAGGTGGTCGGCGGCGACTATTCCGGCCGATTTCCGGCCACAATCCCATTTTTCCGGCGAGCGTTTTTGGGACAGAATTTCTACACGGGTTTCTCTCACTTGTGGGCTTGGTTGACTTCTATCTCTTGGACTTGAAGACAAAACCCAATTTTGGAAGGAGTATCCTTTATGGAAATTGAGAAACATATAAAAGAGAGGACTTATATCTTTTTATCGCTATTTATTCTTTTTGCCTCTACTTTGTTCTAGGGTTTAGAAACATGAAACTTCTCTTTCTTCTTGTTATGAACTCCATGAATATGAGCTAGAGTTTTTATTATTGGTTATGGAATAAGTTGGATTTCCAAACATGAGTTTTAATGCAATAAATTAGTTTTCTCTCATATTATCGTTTATGATTCACCATGAATATTGTTACATGATTTGAATGCTTGTTAATCGAGTCGCGAGTCGATTGAGTTTGCTTTCATCTCTATTGCTAGATTAGGGTTATTATACGCAAAAGTGATAATTCCGGATTGCAAGTAGCATAAATATGATTATAGTTTGTAGTGATATATTCTTATGATTATATGTGAGGTATAACCTTTGTTAAATCGGATTAGTGCGCTTTCCACATTCGATTGCTTTGATTGGCCTGATTTCATAGAACCTAATGCATCTAGGGAATTAAACTTGATTAGTTCTTTTACACGTTAGGTTGTTCCTTTAGGTAGAATTCATATTCGCATCTTTTAATGTGTTTGTTGATGACATGAGGAGATTTGCGGGATATTCTTGCGATCAAGGTATTCTAGGGTCTTTGATAAAAGTTGAGATTAAAATATCAATTCTAGTTATTGTGGTGAAACCATGTTTGCGAATGAAAACGAAATCCGTAACCAATACTTTCTCATCCTTGATTTGATTTTTTGCTTATTTCTTTATTTGCTTTTATTTAGTTTATTATATAAAAATCACAAAACTACCAGTGTTATTTATAGGGAACCGAAACAATTTGACAACCTAGACCTCTCTGTGGGATCGATCCTTTCTTTCCCTTGCTATATTTATATTTTGAGTAGTAAGAAAGTGTAATTATATTTGTGTCAGCTGACAACCGGTTAGAAGACACATAAGATACCTTTAAGAAGTCATTCTCCACTAACTCCCTGATAACATGATAGTTCAAGTCTACATGTTTGTTCCTGGCATGATTTACTGAATTAGAAGTCAAACTAATCGCACTGATATTGGAAATTTAACAGCAATGTGTTGATCAGCAAAGAGATAATAACCACTTTAATTCAGAAGAAGCAATAGACAAGCAATATTCAGCTTCAACAGAGGACCTAGAAACAATACGTTGTTTTTTCGAAAACCAATAGATTAAAGAAAATCCCATGAAAATCACATAACCAGAAGTATATTTGCATGTATCAGGGAAACCAGCCCAACCTGAATCTGTGAATGCCCTAATAGAATGGATATTTCTATGTCTAAGTGTTATACCAAGACCAATGGTGCCTTTCAAATATCGCAGAATCCTTTTAATAGGCCAAAAAAAGGACCTCAGTTGGTGCATGCATGAACTGGGACACGTAATTGAAACCAAAACAAATATCAGGCTGTGTAAGAATTAAATACTGAACACCACCCACTATGCATGGATCTGTAGAGTTCAGGTTTGTCAAGTAACTTGCCATCTGAAATAGAAGCTCTATGAGACTTAACCACTGGTGTATCACAAGGCTTGCAGTCAAGTATATTGGCCTTTTCAAGAAGTTCTAACGTATATTTCTTTTGTGACAAGGTCAAAGAATCATCAGTCCTATTAGCCTTTATGCCTAACAAATAGTGCAGATCACCAAGTAATTTCATTGGAAAAAAAGAACTTAAGGCTTGAACCAAGGAAACAATCAATATATCAGAACTACCAGTAAGTATTATGTCATCCACATAAAGTAACAAAACCATCATATCAGAATCAGTTATGTAAACAAACGCTGAGTAGTCTGAAACAGATTGAACAAAACCATAAGAAACTAAGAATTTACTAAATTTAGAAAACCATGCCCTTGGCGCCTGCTTCAGACCATAAAGTCTCTTCTTAAAGTGACACACATAATTTGGATAGTCTGGATCAACAAACCTAGGAGGCTGAGCCATATAAACATCTTCAACAAGGTCTCCATGAAGAAAAGCATTTAATACGTCTAATTTCTTAATAGACCAATTCTTATTAATCGCCAAATTCAAAACAACCCTTATTGTTGTAATTTTCACCCCTAGACTAAAAGTTTCACTATAATCAACACCATCTTGTTGATTGTAGCCTTTAGCAACCAATCTAGATTTAAATCTATAAATAGAACCATCTGCTTTTAACTTAATTCGAAAAACCCACTTACAACCTAATATATTTATATGTAGGTTTGAGATATACCAAATGTCATTATCTCGCAAGGCCTGGTACTCTTGTTTCATTCATACTACCCACTTAGGATTCTTAGAAGCAGTTTTGAACCCTTTTGGCTAAGAGGGAACGGCTAACAGAGAAGTAAAAGCAACAGATAATGGATGAAGAACAGAATGATTGGTGACATAATCTGGAAATTGTTTTGATTTCAAGATTCCCTTTTGAGACCTAGAAACAATAGTGCTAGTATGAACTGACTCACTAGGAGAAGGTAAATCATCACACAAGTCAACAGTAGAAGAAGAAGAAACTGAATCAAAAAAATAAAAATGATTTTCATCAAAACGAACATGCCTTGAGATATTCATTTTTCTAGTGATAGGATTGTAACATTTATAACCTTTGTGTAAAGGGCTACAACCATCAAAGATGCACTTGACTGATTTAGGACAAATCTTATCAAGTCTAGAATGTTCAAGAAAAGGATAACAAATTGTACCAATAACTTTAAGATTTGAATAATCAAGAAATTCATGAAACAAACCTTCATATGGAGATTGAAAATTAATAATTGGAGCAGGAGTCCTGTTGATAAGAAAGGTGACACATAAAAAAGCATCATACCAATACTCCGTTGGACAAGAAGAGTTGAACATTAATAAGGTGTTACTGATATCAGTAATATGCATGTGCTTTCTTATATCTAGGAAATTTTTCTAAGGGGTTTTAGGACAAGAAACACGAATGAAAATACCATTTGTTTCTAAGAAATGCTTAAATGTACCTTTTACAAGTTCAAAGGCTCCATCAGTTTGAGAAGAAATTATTTTGGTAGAGAATAAATTTTTCAGTGAGAGATTTGAAATTTTGAAAACATGACAGAGCATCGTACTTAAGCAACATGGGATAGATCCAATGAAAATGACTGTAATCATCCACAAAAACAATATAATATCTATATCCTGCAAGAAAGGAAATAGGGACAGGACCCCATACATTACAATGAATAAGAGACATTCCCACGCCTCCAACTTATGAATAAGTCACGTACTTGGAACAATTCCTTTGGTTCGTATTCCAAACATTAAAGGAACAAATAATCTGTTTGGTATCAACTTTCTTCAACCAAGTGATGTGAGTTCGAAAAAGGCTCTTCTGTTTATCTCAATAAACTCCTTCGTCAGGTTCTTAGATTTATCTTATTCTCAACTACCAAAGGTAATTGTTAATATTTTGCAATCAATACTTTTAATCACAAAGAATTGTATTGATTCCGATCTACACGACTAATCAATCCAATCTACCACAAGGATAACCCTATTTTAGTTGCATCCTCTTATACCGAAACAAGTATTGTGCACACCAAAGATTATGAACCCTAAATCAGAAATCTTCAATATCTTCTCTGTCTTCAAATCTTCTTAGATCTTCAATAAACGCCTGCATACAACAACTTGAATCCCTTGTGATCAATCACGCACAGAACGGAGTCTGTTAACAATGGATTATCACAAGATCGTCTTTAGCACTAACAACGGTCTAAAGATCCCTGTCGAAACTTCGATCTAGTTTGAGTGATTTTTATATCAGAAGAGAAGATTCTCAAGCATAAACAAACTAGGTGCAATCAAAGTTCAATCACCGTTAGTCAATCAAATCAATCGAAAACACAAGATAAACCGCAATTATCTAGTTTCCCACCAACAGTACTAATAGAGATTCTCAATCCCAAAGAAGACTTTAAACAGAGCGTCCTTAAGAGATTTCGCCTAATTAGGTTACTCTCCTCTCCGAATAGGCGACTTCACCAGTAACAACACAACCGAGGAAGTTTGCTGTCAAGAAGGATTAGTTTGCTAGAAATGCAAACTTCAAATATTTATAGACAAGGAAGTTTGGATACCAAGGAATTTCCAAAACCAAAAATATTCTGAAAGATATTCAATATATTCAAAATTCAGTTTCCATAATTCCTGGAAATGCTCTGTCCAAAATATTGACCGAAAATCTCTTTGGAAAATCTTTAACTAGTAAATGCACATTACTAATTCTTATTTTCCTATAATAAGATTAAGACATTAATTAAAAGATTCTTAACTTATTTATGTTTCGATCCTGGGATTTTCTTCCTGTAGCTATTAAGGAATAACTTTGAACAATAAAAGATAAACATTAATGTATGTGTTCAAAGTATGCCGACATTCTTACTTTGTAAGTCCTCTTTCATACTTACTGGTAGGCTCGAAAACCTACAATAAAATACTGCAAGTGCACAGTGTCTAACTAGTAGAACAATGGCAAGTACAGGTCGTTCCCACGAGGAGTGTGAAATACTCTACCAACTAATACCAAAAACTAAGTAATCGCAATATGATGTTTTTGAGAGTTTTCAGAAATTCAGACAAAATGAAATAATAATAAATAACAAAGACGTAACCAAATTGAGAAAGGGTTGTTAGGGTTTTCGGTTTCCACCAATTAACTATGCAAACTCTACTAATCTTTAAAAATATATTCCATGCTTTTTTAAATATTGTTTCTCCGCTGTAATTTTCTTCGCTTCTTATGTAGTGATCCTAAAGCATTACATATCTATCCTTGCATACCACGTCTAGGGATTTAACCGAAGCACGAAATATCAATTCAAAAGCATAAATAATCAAGAGAATCACATGAGAAATTAAATGCCAAGCTATGTGAAGAAAAACTACTAATCAATCAAATCATTATTAAGCATATAAATATAGAGTTTACGCAATTAAATTGGTTTCTACCTAAACCCTAACATAGCTCTAGCTAGACATGGCTTTCTCAAAAGCCATAAACAAAATTAAAATCCAAAACTAGCTTAAGCAGAAAATGGAATTGGAGAAGTAAAACTCCAAACCCTAGTCTCCTGTTCGGCTCGTAGCCGCAGCCTCTGGCCGTCTTCTCCTTTAGTGCTGCGAGAAACCAAAATAAGACCTAACAAAATTCTGCCTCCAGGCTAATGGGCCCAATCCACCGGTACAATACTGGCTCCAGTCCCAAATCTGAACTCTTTTCCAAACCGACCCCATCCATTGAACCCACGGCAAACCATCGTCTGTGTCTTCACGGAAACTCGGCAATTGCACCAATCATGTTCTTTTCAACTCCCTGAATTTGTTCACGTTCCGACTGCAACCAATTTTCGTTTCTGAACCATCAATCTCAGCACTAGACAGACCATCCAAGGCAACGACTAACTCCACTGATCGCACATCTCAACATAAATGTTTGCTGTACACAGAGCATTAATCTCACTTTCTCATGTGTACCAGTAAATAGAGATAGCCAGATTTCCTTGCTTCACCCATTCAAATCAGGCAGCCAACACCTTTCTCGGTCCACACAAACAATTCCAGTCTTTTCAGCTTCTGGCTATAGCACCGATCGTACTCAGTTCAACCAACGCATAACTCCACTGATTTCCTGCTCCCTTGCCTTCGCCCCACGTCTCAAGTCCTTGTTTGCTGCCGATTCCATCACCATCTGCAACTACTCATCGCCACTGTATACCACCAGTTCGATTCACTGCTCATGTTTATTTCATGTCCTTCCCAGATCAGTCCATTCTTAAGTTGTTTGCATGTCAGCCAACTCGATCACAAACAGCTACAACACCTTTGTATTCTTCTCAAAATTTGTCTTGTACGTCCCTCAAAACCCATCTTCTATAGCCATGAATCGATGGTAGTACATACCCATCTTCACCTAGTTTTGCTACTGCACGAAATGGTTTGAAGGTCAAACGGCATCTCCCTGGACATCTGATTCACCATGGACTGTTAATGGCAGCAGCCATTTTCTTCTCTGCACCGCTTTACTCGAGTTTAATATCATTAACCGGAAACTTCAGAGTTCGAGTCTCGACCAGTATCTTTCACTCCATCATCTAAATCCGGCCACTGCTTGTTTGTCCGTTGACACACAAGGAACTCCAGTGAATAATCCAGCTCCTTTGCTTCTCTTGTCAGCTCAGTTCTCAGCTTTAAATCCATTAACAGAAGTCAGTACGTAGGCAGTGGCAGTGACCAACAACGACCCGTTCAAGCTCAACTGCATCAATAACCGGCAGTGACCATATCCTCTAATTCGAGCCAAAGTGGCCATCACTGCCAAGATCACGACAACAACCACACTCCAGCTTCCATTTCGATCCACTGGCTTTGGTACTGCCAATAACTAATCAAGACCAAGAACTCACGATGCAAATTCAATTTCAATCACCACCATCAAAACAGTCCAAGCTTCCCAAACGACCTTCCATTTTCTTCTTGTCTTTCATTACAGCCAACACCCGACGAGAACCAACACAGTTCGACCACCATTACTAGTCACCAGCACTACTCCTTGTCTCGTCGTTTTCTCTCAGTCAAGCGATGCCACCATTCAAATACAGACCAAGCCACTTACAATGTTTCAGCTGAAGATCGACAAACCCCGATGGCAAACACTCATCTGTCGACTGCAATTCAGGCTAAGACCCAAATCCATTTTTGCTATTGCTGTATTGCTTCTCATCTCGGCCAAACAACACAATATAAATGGAGCGAGTTCAGCTAACACAAAACTCCTCCATCTTCTCAAAGACAACTGCCATTAACGCCTCAAACACAACCATCAATCCTTCCATTAACACCAGCCATTTCTGTACAGCAAACTCTCCATGCATCACTAGTTCTTTGAACTCCATGGCTGTAAGCATCATTTCCTCCTCCGAATTTCGTTACCACTAGCTTCCATCAGTTTGCAGGCAACTTCAGGCGCAACCAACTACAGAAGTCGTCGCCAGCAACACCTGTTCACCCTTCCCTGCACAATCGAAGTTTTAGCACAAACCCATCATCATTGATGTACGAGCTGTCTCTATACAGCCCCCACCATCAGCACCTTTTTCCACTGCTTTATTATTGAGATAATTTCTCGGCAAGCCAATAGACCCTCCACTGAAACAGCTCAACCAATCTCCAAACAAATGATTACACAATCGCATAGCTCCAATTCAGCCAACACACCCATAAGAAACCGTCTTTCACCGTTGATGCTGTAAGAGACTTCATCTTTTGATTTTGGAACCTTACTGTTGCCAATTTCTTCTATTTCTCGAGTTCAACACTTCAAAGTGAGAACCACTCACCCTTGTAAACAGGTCCATCTAGTTTGTTGATGTCGCTAGGTAATAGAAACCCCAAGCTCAAATCCACTATCACTATGTCAAACCCACGTTTCCCATCACCTGCTCATGTATCTACAGGATTCATGTCTGGCAAACCCCTTATTCCGCAGCAACACCATCCTCTACAAATGGCCGAGAAGTAACAGCGATAACGGCAATCGAAATACATCATCCTTCCCCTGTTCTTTAGCCCCATGTGGAATTCATGTGCCTGGTTAACGAGAACCATTTGAGTGGCCTAACTAAATAGGCAGCCCAATTAACTTTTGCTCTCTGATGCCATGAGTCAGTTTGGTGATTATTGCCGCAAACGCCATCTTTAGTTATTTATCTTTCCAGAAATCTGAATTCCTTCGCACTTTCTACAAAAGCACTAAAATAGTGTCATTAGCCAAAATATCGAGGCCTAGCTAATATAAATATGGGTACAAAATGTAGCACTTACGTGCTTATCACTTACAACCTTGAAACTGATTTGCCACACTTCCAAACAAGTTTAGAATTGGTTCATCTGACTTTCAAGAACTATGTGATTGGTCAAGAAACACTCAACCACAAATCATGGGTTTAACGGTTCTACCAAAACAAGTTTTGGTTCTACCTCCATGTGAGTACTGTTCATAGTCACACTAGCTTTCCAAAATTCGGTTGACTAGGTACTAGGATTGGTTCCCCACATATATATGGTATCTAACTTATATGTGTTGCACATGTCCATGGGATCTGTTCCCCTTTGCCTAAAAACGTGTTGCACATGGCCACATGATTGGTTCCCCTTTCTACTACAAACTTGTTGCACCTCATACAAGGATCGATTCCCCTTTGTGATGTGTTGCACCTCTTACTAGGATCGGTTCCCCTTTACCCAGATTCGGTCATACACAAATCATAAACTCGATCATACCATCTCAGGTGATTACTTAAGATCGGTTTCACTAATAAAAGTCATACCAATACATAAGTCAGGCCTTTGTGAATAGTTTTACCAAGAACACAAACAAGTCATGAGCGGTTATACTAAATCACACATATTGATTGTTCATAAGATTTGCAATGAATAACAGATTCATAAACAAGTTAATTAACTTACTTCCTTAAAACACATGTAAAACATTATTTCCTAGGATGAAATCCTCACCTCATACCCATACATAATCACAATAGCATTTAAACGATCATGTCAATGTCTTATCTACAAAGTTTAATGGTTAAGCAATAAACCTCGTATTGTATTCCTTAATACTATGTCTATCTAGAGTGTTCATGCTTCACAGTTTTGTTTTCAATATGCACGACTTGAAAGAAAAGTTAGGGAATTAAACAGGTCAAGTAAAATATCACTAACCTCAAGTGGAAGGATGATGTTGTCGTTGTAGCTTCTTACTTCTTCACTTCTTCAAGTCTTCGCAATACTTGTAATGTCTCATATCCTAATACTTTCAAGCTAACCTATACGAAGTTGACTCTAGTATTTAAAATGAGTTTTGATCCACTAAAATATGACAACCAAACTTGACATACCAACGCTTGGTGGGTTCAACCGAGCTATGCTCTAACTGTAAAGTTGGATTAGAGTGTCCATGTCCTATGGTGATTTTTTTTTTTTTGATCGAAAGAGAAGATTTTTTTAGAAAGAGGAATCTACAAAAGAGCTACCAGTAGTAGCTAGCAGTATGAGAAAAGAACAAAGAAGATTACAAAACGATCGCTTCCCAGTTATGTTGAACTGAACCTGCAAAGTTCAAGTGAACTCTTTCACCCGCAACTTCTGCCCAACTAAGTACCATAGATTTTGCATCAATGATCAAATCCATGTCTGTTTTGAAGGTGTAGTCTTTCTCCAAAATTCTACAATTATGTTCTCGCCAAATCACCCAGATGATTGCAGCTGGAATTAATCCCCAAACCAGATTACCAAAACTAGAGAAGTTCTTGTGATCCCATCCATGAGATAATGAAGACATTGAGTTAGGAAATACCCAGGTCCAAAAGTTTCGAGGAATTAGTGAATACCAAATCTTGTGAGAAATATTACAGTGAATAAACAAATGTGACTGAGATTCTTCTGCATTATCGCATAAAATGCAAGAATTGTGAGCATCATACCCTTGTTATTCAAAGCATCTATAGTATTTAGCTTCCCGTGAGTGATACACCAAACTAGGAACTTAACCTTTGGAGGTATTTCAGCTTTCCAGATGAAAGAGGTCGGAAAATCATCAGTTGCCACCAACTTAGAGTAAAGAGATTTTACACTGAAAATACCTAAGTTGTGAGGCATCCATCTTGTATCTGGTAGGGAGTCAAGCACCTGCAGAGTGTCACCAATCATCAGCATAAGGGAAGCAAAGTCCAGAGTTTCGCTATTTGACAATGCTCTTTTGACGTCAAACATCTAGCTGTCATCTGAAGTAACCATGTTAGGGATTTTTAGATACTTGTTTCTGGAGATTTTGTACAGACTTAGGAAAGATTCAGCCAGTGTTGTTTCTCTACACCAAAGGTGAATCAATTATTGTTACCTATGTTTCTAACTGGTGATCTACCAAGACCCCTCTATGTTGCGACTCATGTAACTATGAAATCATAACGAGAACAAAATCCATATATTTAATATAACAAACTCAAAAGTACACCAAGGTAGCGTTAAGTAAGTTTACGGAGAGGAATTCACTCCATCTCTTCTAGCAATTCCATGAAACGTAGTTATACACCAGCAGCAAAAAACGATCCATTGTCTTGACTTTGAATATTGGCACGGGGAGGAAAACGATGATGAGTATGATGTTCTATTAAGATAAACTTAAAACAGCAGAGAAGATAACTAGACAAAAGTTTGTCTTAGAATTTACAATGAGGCGGAAAAAAAAAAGAAAAAAAAAATCTATGTTGATGCCGATCCATCAACTGATTTTTATTTGATACAAATTAATCCACATAATGACATCCACTCTCTTAACTCAAGCTGCTTCTGCAACTATTCATGTAATCCACTTGATGCGAAGCAAAGTTCTTTCTATAAGCAAGCAAGCCAATGGCGAAACAAAATCTAAACAATCATTTCGTAAGACCTCAATAGGGGGCAATAAGTCACTATTTTAAAACCTCTAATTAGGGAGGCTGGGTACCCAATTTTGGCATGTCAACTTAGTTCGCGTGGTCGTGCGACGACGTTTTAGCACGATCACGTAAGAGGAGACCCTTAAGCCCTAACGCGCGTCATATTGGGAAAATCCTGGAGAAATCACTTATATTAGGGTGAAATAACAGCCTATCCGCTAGAGGCCACTGAGAACGAACAACTCAGCTAAAAGTTTTCCGGCATGGGGTGTGGAAACATGACCAGTGGAGTTAGAAGAAGTCCCGGTTTGGTTCTGCACTCGGTCCAAGGAAACCCCACTTAGGGTGTGATCTCATGACATGAACCACATAGGCAAAAAGTACAAGGTCACGACAACACTGGTTGTTGAATAACTGGATGGGAGTAGCCCAACTGAAATGGTTAGGGGTGACCTCCTTGAAAGGGAAATTCAGGGGGAATATAAATGGACGGCACCCTCCATTAGGGAGCTGAATTATGTCAAAGACGGCAATGTATTGGGGCTTTTTACTCACGGGAGTATCAAAGGTATGGTATATTGTCTCAAATATGACCTGAGGATGTAAAAATACTAACACAGTTAAGGCGAGATCGATGGCCAATGACTCGCAAGAGCACATGGAACTGAGATTTCGTCTCCCAATATTGAAGACCCTACCCAAGGCGACCCTAAGTCCTTTAAGTTCCCTATGTGTGGAAGGCAATAAGACCTTATCTAGGAGGCAAGTAAGACCGATAAAGATCATGCAAATACAAATAATAAAAGAGCGCGAAAGAAACTGAGGCATCAACAAAGTCGCGCTGGGCACGTAGGAAACTCATTCCTCTTGAGCTAAGTATTATCCAACTTACAAGTTAAAATATTTTTTACCACAACATGATAGGAAATACTGACGATTACCACAATACCATACGACACATAATGTAATTGTGATAGTGGTAAATAAAGTGATTCGATTCTCGAACTTTTGAAGGATTTTTTTATACTCAAATAAAACTAGAAAACTCAAAATAAGTTGTATCAAGATTTTAAAAACACTGAGACTCAAGATTCCACCGATCTCCAATTTTTATGTGATTTAATCTAATCAATATTCATGCAATTCTTTACGTTAAAGTGATTCTAATTTATTGCCTCCAGGTAGATTTTCGAAGTAACAATTGTAAACACCAAGCATGAAACATCAAGAGTTATAAACTAAGCATGTTCCATCAAAACGAATCACAATCATTCAATAAAAATCAATTATTCAATATTAGTTCAATGCAAATAATCATAAAAGAAATTGCCAAAATTAATCGAAGTAGAATTTACCACATGATAATTGGAAAAATGGCTTCCTCTATCGCCTCAACAATGGGGTTTAGCTCTTCATATTAATCACTTGCTCAAAATATTGGTTTATGGTTCAAAAGTTGATTAAAAGGAAGGAAGACAATAAAACAGGCTTTTTGCAACGCTGTATTGGCCCTACAAAGAAGTTGTTACAAAGGACGAACTGTTACAGAGAACTGTTGGTTACTGTAGCAGTGTTACAAATTGAGATGCTTAAGTGTTGAGATATTAAGACTGACAGAACGACTGTTTTGAATTGTGTTTTGTTCTTCAGCTTCTTCTTCTTCTCCTGCTGGTGTAACTCGCTCTGCAACTCGACTGATTCTTCTCTGTTGGGTTCTAAACTTCTCCTAAGGTTGCATAACCTTGTTTCTGACTTCTCCCCACCCTTATATACACCGCAGGTCCCCAAATCACTCAAGAATATCCTTGTTTATCTCCTTTTCCTTGGACCAAAAGTCTCGGAGTTTTCTCTTCTCTGCCCATCTGATTTACGCGGTTGGTGAATCGTAAAAATTTCAAAAACTGAAAGATACGAATCCTAGAATATATATCCTTCCTTCCCAGCACCTAACTTCCACAAATATAGCCAAGAAACTTCCACGAATAGCCACTGCCCTGTTTTCTCCAAACCGAAGATATATCACGACTTTATCGAATCTGAGCCACCTACAATCCCTGTTCTGACTCAGCAAGTGAATCCCAATCCATCTCCACGTAAGAACTCCGACTAAAATAGTCCATGGTCGATAGTAGAACCCGGTAAACTTCCAACGCCTTTGTTTTCTTCTCCCAACCTATCTATCCCAATTTGTTCGATCCAATCCATTGTACCAAGACTTTTATGCTATTACAGGTCCATTCCAACGAAAATAAGCCATTGAATCTCCATAGAAATCGCTCAAAACTCGAACTCCAAATCTGCTTCGCTGCTGCCATTGTTTCCCGCCAAAATCTCCATTTGAATCGTGAAGAAGAAGAGGTCGCCCCCTATCCATAGTAGGGGTGGTAATAGCAGCTACCTTGGGGGTGTCTTGGGGGTGCCCCTTAGTAATTTGGGTACCCCTTATCCATAGTGAGAGTCCGAATAGCAAGTGTCCTCCGGGCGCTTTTACCAACTTTTCGAGCCGATTTTTCCAAAAATGTTTATTGGCCAAAAATACCTACGCACATATAAAACACCATAATAAGTACAAAAATGAGCACTATCAATATAAAGAATCGAGACAAATTAGACACAATAATGTGTCTATCAAATACCCCCAAACTTATTATTTGCTAGTCCTCGAGCAAAAATAAAAAAATAAAATCCTAACTCACTGTCGCAGGCATCGTCGATTGCATTTAGCGTATGCAATAAGCCTTTAAACCCCTAGGTAGCCCTAGTGGCCGAGTTATAGTCTCGAGAGGGCTTACAAGAGATATACCCACAAAAACTTTACTCCAGACCCTATCTATCTACGCAGAGCTTTGGAAGGAACTAAATAATCTCCTTGGTTGGCATACTTATTGACTACAGGAGGAAGTACGCTGATGCGAAATTCCAATTGTTGTACACGAGTTTACACTCAAGCATACTAAAATTCATATATAAGTGACAGAGCTCTACTCAGATAGTTTCTGGACATCATAACCGGAGTAAACCAATCACATGGATAGATTAAGAAGATGGATGTAGAGAAAAATGTAGATGGTTTTGATGTTGACTAAGGTGAACGGTGTTTCCCATATCTGTCTGAAGGCCATTGCCAAAACGAACCTATCCTAATGGACTAAGATACTGGTCTGGACTAATATCAACACACTGACATATTCAAGGGAACAAGTGGTCGATAATCCTAACTCTAGGTCAACTCAGCTGGCATATACAAGGGTACCAGTGGTCGACTTTATTGAATTTATTCCGGTTGGTCAGATGGTCTGGTCTCAATTTCCTTTCAACTTTTTTTTTTTTTTTTTTTTGGGTATCTCAATCACTCTTTTTCACCCTAGCAGTGGTAACAACTTGAATCGTGAGCCCCACCTAATCACTTAGAGAAATATATTTTAAAGAAAACAAAATGAAAATAGAAGTGAAAAGGATTCAACGAGATGTGGCGAAACTACCATGTTTTTTCTTTAATTCTAACACCTGAGCTCTGTGCTTTTATGAATAGACTCTTGAGATGTTTCAATATAATCAGATTGGTTCCTCAACTCCTACAATCAAAATGCTTCCATCCACTAAGATTGATTAGTGTCATCCTTAATAAGCATAAATTTCTAGGCTCTGGAGTTCATTTATTGTAACAAAAAGGTAATAAAAGTTTTCACCCCACCCCCAAACTTAAATCTAACATTGTCCTCAATGATTCTAATTAAAGAACAGTACCAAAAATATAAGTAACATGAGGAAATAGTAAAAAGAGAAGTCGGAAAGATAGTACCTAAGTGAAGTGTAACCAAAAACCTACAAAAATAATATACAACATAGAAACCGCCTCGATGGTCAATCAAGGTAAACAGGGTCCTCCAGAGGGACCTCCTCAACATCACATGTAGGAAAAGGCTCTAAAAAGCGCTTCAATCGCTGACCGTTAACCTTTGAAGAACTACTACCATCTGGTGTCTCAATCTCAATAGCGCCATGAGGAAAAATAGTACGGACCACAAAAGGACCGGTCCACCGAGAGAGCAACTTCCCGGGGAATAGATGCAAACGAGTGTCATACAGAAGAACTTTTTGACCTGGAGAAAATGACTTTCGTAAAATATTCTTATCATGCACAAGTTTCATTTTGTTCTTATACTCCTTAGCACTATCGTATGCATCTCTACGAATCTCGTCCAACTCATTGAGCTGGAGTTTTCTGTGAGCTCCTGCCTTGTCAAGTGAAAAGTTTAGCTGCTTAATAGCCCAATGAGCTCTATGCTCTAACTCGACAGGAAGGTGACATGCCTTGCCAAATACTAGAAGATAAGGTGACATTCCAATGGGTGTCTTAAACGCAGTACGATAAGCCCATAAGGCATCAGTAAGCATCGACGACCAGTTTTTCCTATTGGGATTAACTGTTTTCTCTAAAATACGCTTAATTTCCCTATTGGAGACCTCTACCTGACCACTAGTCTGTGGGTGATATGGGGTAGCTACTTTGTGGGTAATACCATATTGTTTCATTAAAAGAGCAAACGGTCTATTACAAAAGTGTGAACCTCCATCACTAATTATAGCTCGCGGCATACCAAAACGTGTAAGTATGTTCTCTTTCAAAAACTGGACTACGACCCTGTGGTCATTTATTTTACACGGAACCGCCTCAACCCACTTAGACACATAGTCTACAACGACAAGTATGTAAACATAACCAAAAGAATTAGGAAATTGACCCATAAAATCAATGCCCCGCACATCAAAGACCTCAATCACTAAAATAGGGTTCAAAGGCATCATATTTCTACGGGAAATGGTTCCTAACCTCTGGCAACGCTCACAAGAAACATAATGACTATGGGAGTATTTAAACAACGAAGGCCAGTAAAAACCACACTGCAATATCTTAGCAGCAGTCTTCTTAGCACTAAAATGACCCCCACATGCATGTTCATGACAAAAGGAGATAATACTGGACTAGTCACTCTCAGGTACACATCTCTTAATAATCTGGTCTGGATAATACTTAAACATATAAGGATCGTCCCAAAAGAAATGCTTAACCTCGGATAAAAACCTAGAACGATCTTGCTTACCCCAATGTTGAAGCATTCGACCAATAACAAGATAATTCACTATATTCTCATACCAAGGTGATTGGGAAACAGAGAACAATTATTCATCATGAAAGCTATCCCTTATAGGAAGGGAATCATTAGGGGAACTAACAACTAGCCTAGACAAGTGGTCTGCTACTACATTTTCGGCACCCTTTTTGTCTCTAATGTCTGGACAAAATTCTTGTAACAAAAGGATCCACCTAATCAATCTAGGTTTGGTATCCTTCTTAGACAAAAGGTATTTCAAAGCAGCATGATCAGTATAGATTACGATCTTAGAACCTAATAGGTAGGATCTAAACTTATCCAAGGCAAACACGATGGCTAACAGTTCCTTCTCGGTAGTTGTATAGTTCATTTGGGCATCATTCAGAGTTTTGCTAGCATAGTAAATCACATGAATTAATTTGTTTTCTCGCTGACCTAGCACAACACCTATAGCATAATCTGAAGCATCACACATAATTTCAAAGGGTAGGTTCCAGTTAGGTTCTTGGACTATCGGGGCAGTAGTGAGTAAATTCTTGAGCTTCACAAAAGCCTCTAAACAAGCATCATCAAAGACAAACTTAACATCTTTTGCAAGCAAATTGCAAAGAGGTCTAGAAATCAAGCTAAAATCCTTAATGAATCGACGGTAAAAACCTGCATGCCCTAGGTGTAACACCCCGTGTTTTTAGCATGGCGCATGCTAAAAGATGCGCCATTAGCTTGTGATGAAGCTTCATCCAAAGCTTCCGCAGCGTGAAAAAGGTGGATTGGGTTAAGGCCAATACCGCGCCAAAAATGGTGTATTATGTTTGGCATTTGGCCAAGGGACAATATTGCATCATCATGATGCATTAGGCCAGTTGGGTAGGTGGCCTTGAGCTTACAGCGTAATCATTGCGCATTATGAGAGTTATTGGCCAACAACCAATATCGCACAATCATTGTGCATCAGACCAGAGAGGGCTGGTCGAGAGAATATTGCATAATCATTATGCGATATGCCAAAGAGAATGTCGCATAATCATTGTGCAGCAGACGGAACGAGTGGTGCGTAATCATTGTGCAACAGAACGGAAACTCGACAATCATTGCCGGTCCTTCAGAAATATATGGCAACGGCCATGAATAGTGAAGCAAGCATGTCAATATGCTCCCCTTTCCATACTTGTAGAAATTCCATTAAGACATATATAGGGAGGGGTAGTTGGTTGAAGGTGCATATGCGGACTATGTACCAAGTAAGCTTCATAGCTTAGCCGGAAGAGCATAAATGATGCCTAAGGCTCATTTATAGTTGCGTAGCCTTTCGAAGAGGGTATTTGGTGCGTTGGCATCACTATGCCACGACGCGGACCCGATGATGCATAATCATTATGCATCTTGGCGGAATGGCCTATACGGACCAGGCCATTACCGTTTTTGCTAGGCCACAGCCTTGCAAACGATTTGGTTTAAGTTTCTATCCCTTCTCGGATGAACTACGGTCTGTGCTTGATCCCTTTAGAGTAGGGAAGGGTACGTGGGCAGCCGCAATGAGTTGCAGCATTGCCGGTCCAGCACTTTGTCGCTCATATCATCTAATTCGGAGATGATTGTGACATTCTGGCCCCTCATATCATCTAAGCTCGGCAGCTCGATGCAAGAGATGATTGTGGCCGTACTTGATGAGGCTTAGTTGCATGCCAGCAAGTGGATGCTCATACTTCCTATCAAGTTATAAAGAGTTGGTAAGCGAGGTAACGTAGGAAATGACGAGGGCTTGGTGCGGCCTACGCCAAAGTCCAAGGCTTATGCCTGGACAATGACGGTTGCTCAGCTAGCTAGGAAATTCAGTGATGAATTCCCTACGTAAAGGCAAAGCCAGAGATGCATGAAAAAATACATTGGCATTGTCCTTATGTCCTTAATAAACCCTGTGCGGAACAAGGGTAAGTTGGAATGGTGTGGAAGCTAAGTTAGATGCATCATGCTCCACGAGCATGCCTGCAATGGAAAATGGACGTGCATTTGCCTAGCCCTAAGGCCCGGATCATAGCTTCATCATCATGGCGCATCGGGGGAGTTACGGCCTGAGGCGCAACGCGCCAAAGGCGTAATTTTCCGGTCCGTCACAGATGGTATCAGAGCAAGTTCCGAGAAAACTCTAGGGACTTGTGCGGAGTGGACTCATTGGCGAGTATTTTCCTTAACGGAAAAACTTTAAGTTGGAGAGTAGGCCAACTTATGCGCGGAAAGAGTTGGTAACTGCTATGCCAGTTACATTGCGAATCGAGTTGAGCTTGTATAAGTGCTGTGAGTTTGCCAGGCCTCTGTGGCACCCCGCTTACGAGCATCCGAAAGACCGTCTGGGACGGTGGGTAGACAATGGGACCGATCATCCCCACACGTTGGCACTGGCCAACGGTGTGCGTTGTCAGGCCCCGGCTAGCATCCCACTTACGAGTGGCAACCCGGTAAATCCGTCAGGGACGGTGGCTTGCATCCAACTGCACTGGCATTAGAGATTGGTCCTCACAGTGTTGTGTTGAGTTTTTCCTTGTCATTTCGATGACATCTTTCAACCTTGTGAACCTTAGGGACTTCTGAGTGCGTAGTATGGGATGCGCATTCAGGATACCTTGTCGAGATATCCTCTTGGCACTGGCCAATTGCGATTCTTGGTTTTGTTGTGGGCACTTTTGGATCCCTGGGCAGGTGGTATGGGACATGTGCTCGAAGGTCTAAATTGTTGTTCATGACAACTTGAAGAAACCCGCGATTTCTGAGCTTCTGGTACGGGACTTTTGCTCAGGAAATCCAACTCGAAGAGATTGTCCACAATAGCTTTGGTTTTGAATTTCGGGGACGAAATTCTTTGAAGGGTGTGATAATGTAACACCCCGTGTTTTTAGCATGGCGCATGCTAAAAGATGCGCTATTTGCTTGTGATGAAGCTTCATCCAAAGCTTCCGCGGCGTGAAAAAGGTGGATTGGGTTAAGGCCAATACCGCGCCAAAAATGGCGTATTATGTTTGGCATTTGGCCAAGGGACAATATTGCATCATCATGATGCATTAGGCCGATTGGGTAGGTGGCCTTGAGCTTACAAACGTAATCATTGCGCATTATGAGAGTTATTGGCCAACAACCAATATCGCACAATCATTGTGCATCAGACCAGAGAGGGCTGGTCGAGAGAATATTGCATAATCATTATGCGATATGCCAAAGAGAATGTCGCATAATCATTGTGCAGCAGACGGAACGAGTGGTGCGTAATCATTGTGCAACAGAACGGAAACTCGACAATCATTGTCGGTCCTTCAGAAATATATGGAAACGGCCATGAATAGTGAAGCAAGCATGTCAATATGCTCCCCTTTCCATACTTGTAGAAATTCCATTAAGACATATATAGGGAGGGGTAGTTGGTTGAAGGTGCATATGCGGACTATGTACCAAGTAAGCTTCATAGCTTAGCCGGAAGAGCATAAATGATGCCTAAGGCTCATTTATAGTTGCGTAGCCTTTCGAAGAGGGTATTTGGTGCGTTGGCATCACTATGCCACGACGCGGACCCGATGATGCATAATCATTATGCATCTTGGCGGAATGGCCTACACGGACCAGGCCATTACCGTTTTTGCTAGGCCACAGCCTTGCAAACGATTTGGTTTAAGTTTCTATCCCTTCTCGGATGAACTACGGTCTGTGCTTGATCCCTTTAGAGTAGGGAAGGGTACGTAGGCAGCCGCAATGAGTTGCAGCATTGCCGGTCCAGCACTTTGTCGCTCATATCATCTAATTCGGAGATGATTGCGACATTCTGGCCCCTCATATCATCTAAGCTCGGCAGCTCGACGCAAGAGATGATTGTGGCCGTACTTGATGAGGCTTAGTTGCATGCCAGCAAGTTGATGCTCATACTTCCTATCAAGTTATAAAGAGTTGGTAAGCGAGGTAACGTAGGAAATGACGAGGATTGGTGCGGCCTACGCCAAAGTCCAAGGCTTATTCCTGGAAAATGACGGTTGCTCAGCTAGCTAGGAAATTCAGTGATGAATTCCCTACGTAAAGGCAAAGCCAGAGATGCATGAAAAAATACATTGGCATTGGCCTTATGTCCTTAATAAACCCTGTGCGGAACAAGGGTAAGTTGGAATGGTGTGGAAGCTAAGTTAGATGCATCATGCTCCACGAGCATGCCTGCAATGGCAAATGGACGTGCATTTGCCTAGCCCTAAGGCCCGGATCGTAGCTTCATCATCATGGCGCATCGGGGAAGTTACGGCCTGAGGCGCAACGCGCCAAAGGCGTAATTTTCCGGTCCGTCACACTAGGAATGACCTAATATCTTTTACGGTTTTTGGGGCCTGTAAAGTCTTAATAAGGTCAACTTTGGCTTTATCTACCTCTATACCCTTTGAAGAAACGATGTGCCCTAACACAATTCCTGATTTAACCATGAAATGGCATTTTTCCCAATTAAGCACTAAATTCTTTTCCTTAAACCTAGTTAACACTAATGTCAAATGATGCAAGCACTCATCAAAAGATGAACCAAACACTGAAAAATCATCCATAAAGACCTCTATAAACCGTTCTACCATATCGGAAAATATGCTCATCATGCAATACTGAACAGTCGCAGGGGCATTACATAGCCTGAAAGGCATGCGTCTATACGCAAAGGTACCAAAGGGATAGGTAAAAGTGGTTTTCTCTTGGTCTTCTGGGGCAATAACGATCTGATTATAACCGGAGTAGCCATCTAAGAAGCAATAATGACTATGTCCAGCTAATCTCTCTAGCATTTGGTCAATAAAATGAAGGGGAAAGTGATCCTTTCTTGTGACCTTGTTCAATCTCCTATAGTCGATACAGACACGCCATCCCGTGGTCACTCGGGTTGGGATTAACTCATTATTATCATTCTGGACTACAGTGATACCTGATTTCTTGGGGACAACCTGAACGGGGATGACCCACTTACTATCTGAAATTGGGTAGATAATACCCGCATCTAACAACTTAAGCACCTCTTTTCGAACTACCTCTTTCATGTTAGGGTTCAGTCGACGTTGCATCTCCCTAGAAGGTTTAGAGTCTTCTTCTAAATGAATCTGATGCATACACATAGTAAGACTTATACTTAATGTCTGCTATAGTCCACCCTAAAGCTTCCTTATTATCTTGAAGTACTTTTACTAGCCTAGTTTCCTGATCACTATCCAAATCGGAAGCTACAATCACAGGTAAAGTCTCAGATGGGCCTAAAAACACATACTTCAGAGTGTCGGGTAGTGGTTTTAGGTCAAATTATGAGGCTCTTCTAAAGAAGGAATTAAGGTAGTCTCAGAAACTGGTAATCGTTCGAACCTAGCTTTCCATCTATCAGTGTCTAACACAGGGGTAGAATCTAATAGAGCATTCACTTGTTTAATAGTGCTATCGTCATCAAAATCTAAACCAAAATGGGATAAACAACTTTCTAACGGTCTTCAGATAAAATGTTTGGTAATGACTCCTGAACTAAGGCTTCTATCATGTTCACCTCTTCAACACATGTGTCATCTAGCTCATAAGGTAGCTTACTGACATTAAAAATATTCATCTCCATAGTCATATTACCAAAAGATAAATTCATCACACCATTTCGACAGTTAATGATCGCATTAGACGTAGCTAAAAATGGGCAACCTAATATCACAGGTATCTGGTTCTCTGGGTCGGGGACAGGTTGGGTATCTAGGACCACGAATAAAATTTTCGACCTCAATAAGAACATCCTCAATAACACCTCGAGAAATTTTAACAGACCTATCAGCTAACTGCAATATCATCTGAGTAGGTTTCATTTCAACAAGTACTAGCTGTAAGTACACATGGTAGGGCAGTAAGTTCACACTAGCTCCTAAGTCAAGTAAAGATTTTTCTACCCGGTTTTTACCTATTGTACAAGCAATGGTAGGGGAACCTGAGTCTTTGTACTTTGGAGTTGTGGTGTTCTGAATGATTGAACTTACATGACTAGCTAAAAAGGCTTTCTTATGGATGCTAAGTTTTCGCTTTCGCGTACACATATCCTTAAGGAACTTGGCATAAGCAGGAATTTGCCTAATTGCATCTAATAAAGGAAGGTTTGTGGTAACTTGCTTAAAAACCTACAATATGTCATTAAAGTTCGATTCCTTATTTGTTGGTACTAATAGTTGGGGAAACGGGGCTCTAGGCACAGAACCAGACCTCTCAGGAACCGAATTGGCATCATCAGATATTTTATCATTCCCCTCAGCTAGTGGCGGTCCTGAGGGGTGAGATTCTGAGGGGTGAACTACAGTATGTTCACTATCGGGCATGGTTACGTGGTTGTCTACTACACTACCACTCCTAAGGGTTTTAATAACATTCAACTGATTCGATGGTTTTGCACCTACTTCATGAACTCCTCTAGGATTGGGATTAGTCTGACTAGGGAACCTTCCATTATCTCTTTCACTTAAGGTCTTAGCTATTTGGACCACTTGAAATTCTAACTTAGCAAGGCTCTGACAATTAGTTTGAAAGTTCTGCTTGGTTTCCTGTTGAAAACTAATTTGGCTCTGTGCTAACATATTCTGAGTTTTTGCTAACATTTTAATAGATTCCTCTAAGCTAGTCGTTTTATTTTCTGGGCCTGAAGAATTCTTAGTGTAACCAAAACCTGGGGGAGCATTAGAATTACTAAACTGACCTTAACTCCGTCCCTTAGACCAAGAAATTCGGATGGTTTCTCCAACCGGATTATAAGTTTCTGAATATGGGTCAAACTTTTGACGATTATCAAATCTAGTGTTATTATAGAGAGCGTTGGCTTGCTATTCATTATTCTGGCCTTCCAAAAAAGGCTCCAATCTACCACTAGTGTGACCTTCTAACCTTTTCGATATAGCAGCAATTTTGGTATCTGATTCAAAGCTTCCTTCTACCCTATTAACGTTTCCTCTACCTAGAAGAATTATTTTCTGGGGTCCCCTATTACTTTCCCATTATTGGGTATTTTCGGCGATTTCATGTAAATATGTCATCGCATCATCAACTGTTTGGTTTTCAAACCCACCTGTACACATAGATTCTACTATGGTTGTAGTGGGATAATCTAAACCCTCATAAAGGATCTGAACTAACCTAACCTTTTCTAAACCATGATGTGGACATTGGGCTAATAGATCATTGAACCTTTCCAAATACCAATACAAATATTCTCCCTCTTGTTGAGAAAACGTGCAAATTTGCGTCATAATAGACGATATTTTGTGCCTAGGGAAAAAATTGTTCAAAAAGGCAGATGTAAGTCGTTCATATGTTTCAATTGAACTAGAAGCCAAACTATATAGCCACGATTTAGCTTTATCTTTCAAGGAAAAAGGGAATAACCTAAGTTTCAAAGCATCATCATCAAGGTTTCTAATCTTTAGGGTACTACAAACTTCCTCAAAGTCCCTAACATGGAAATAGGGGTTTTCATTTTCTTTCCCTAAGAAGATTGGGAGAAGCTGTAAGGTCCCAGGATTAAGTTCATAATTTGCTTCCGTTTCAGTTAACCTGGTACACGAGGGACGAGTAGTCCTAGTCGGGTTCAACAAAGCTTTCAAAGTTTCCATTTCTGGCACTATCGGAATATTAGGGATTGTCTCCTCAAACGGACGTTCAAAAACGGATTATTCAAAAATCGGACTTTCTCAATTGAGGTAATCGAGACGCTTAGAACTACTAGGTTTCTCTTTAACAAATCTACCTAGGGCGTCTCTTTTACGTTCAGGCATGTAAAAAAATAAGGAAGGGGATTCTATGTAATCACAAAACAAGGATGACTCAACCAAATCAAACCTATTGATTCTAGCAAACAAAAATCATGATGGCTCCACTTAGATTGTTTCTAGACCAGCTTTTAATCTTCCGAAAGGCAACTAGGTACAATTTTAGCAAACCTCTAAAGAACGAGTTAAGCTAATAAGATACCCAATACAGTCCTTTTGAACGACTTTCCTACAAGCTCGTTACCTCGGTCTCGTTCTATTCAAATTTTAAGATTGGGTTCGCGTTTGGTATCGTTTTCCTAAGGAGGGCAAGAAGAGAACGGTGATGAAATCCGAACCCTTATCTTGTATGGCCAGGCCTTGCTCTTTACTAGGAAATTAAAGTCCGTATTCAGTCCTCAACATATATGCATACGAAGGAGTCCAGTAACTCGCTGACAGGGGATTCGCGAGTGTTTAGAATCTTACCTCCCGTTCTAGACGGGGGATGAATCGGTTGTAGTCGACTCGGTCCACTGACTCCTATGTCAGTGTACGAACCCAAGGTGCAGAAACAATATCGTAATTGTCCTCCTTCTCTGCAAACAGTTTATATTTAAGGAACCCTTCCGTAGGGTAAAAATAAAAATAATGTCCCAAAGTCCAAAAGTCCAAAGTGTCCAAAAAGAAAAGAAAAATTACAAAAATAGATAAACCCTAATACAATTTTTTTTTCTTTTCTAAAAATAAACAAACCCTAAAAAAAAAAAAAAGTAAAATAAAATTGTCTTCTTTTTCCTTCTTTTCGCTTTAATCTTTAGCTCCAAGTCTTTATGAAATCACCAAACTCCTTGGATCAATTTTCTTTATGGTCCAGAACCTGTAGACAAAAGATAAATACCCAGGAACGTAAAAAAGAACAAAAAAAACTAAAAAAAACTAAACAAAATAAATCTAAAACCCTAAAAACAAGTCCGCGTCGGCGGCGCCAAAAATTGAAGTAATTGTGGTAGTGGTAAATAAAATGATTCGATTCTCGAACTTGTGAAGGATTTTTTTAGACTCAAATAAAACTAGAAAACTCAAAATAAGTTGTATCAAGATTTTAAAAACACTGAAACTCAAAATTCCACCAATCTCCAATTTTTATGTGATTCAATCTAATCAATATTCATGCAATTCTTTACGTTAAATTGATTCTAATTTATTACCTCTAGATAGATTTTCGAAGTAACAATTGTAAACACTAAGCATGAAACATCAAGAGTTATAAACTAAGCATGCTCCATCAAAACGAATCACAATCATTCAATAAAAATCAATTATTCAATATTAGTTCAATGCAAATAATCATAAAAGAAATTGCAAAAATTAATCGAAGTAGAATTTACCACATGATAATTAGAAAAATGGCTTCCTCTATCGCCTCTGCAATGGGGTTTAGCTCCTCATATTAATCACTTGCTCAAAATATTGGTTTATGGTTCAAAAGTTGATTAAAAGGAAGGAAGTCAATAAAACAGGCTGTTAGCAACGCTGTATTGGCACTACAAAGAAGCTGTTACAAAGGACGAACTGTTACAGAGAACTGTTGGTTACTTTAGCAGTGTTACAAATTGAGATGCTTAAGTGTTGAGATATTAAGACTAGCAGAACGACTGTTTTGAATGGTGTTTTGTTCTTCAGCTTCTTCTTCTTCTCCTGCTGGTGTAACTCGCTCAGCAACTCGACTGATTCTTCTATGTTGGGTTCTAAACTTCTCCTAAGGTTGTGTAACCTTGATTCTGACTTCTCCCCACCCTTATATACACCGCAGGTCCCCAAATCACTCAAGAATATCCTTGTTTATCTCCTTTTCCTTGCACCAAAAGTCTCGGAGTTTTTTCTTCTCTGCCCATCTGATTTACGCGGTTTGTGAATCGTAAAACTTTCAAAAACTGAAAGATACGAATCCCAGAATCTATATCCTTCCTTCCCAGTACCTAACTTCCACAAATATAGCCAAGAAACTTCCACGAATAGCCACCGCCCTGTTTTCTCCAAACCGAAGATATATCACGACTTTATCGACTCTGAGCCACCTACAATCCCTGTTCTAACTCAGCAAGTGAATCCCAATCCATGTCCACGTACCGACTAAAACAGTCCCTGGTCGATAGTAGAACCCGGAAAACTTCCAACGCCTCTGTTTTCTTCTCCTAGCCTATCTAGCCCAATTTGTTCGATCCAATCCATTGTACCAAGCCTTTTATGCTATTACAAGTCCATTCCAACGAAAATAAGCCATTGAATCTCCATAGAAATCACTCAAAACTCGAACTCCAAATCTTCTTCGCTGCTGCCATTGTTTCCCGCCAAAATCTCCATTTGAATCGTGAAGAAGAATAGGTCGCCCCCTATCCAGAGTAGGGGTGGTAATAGAAGCTGCCTTGGGGGTGCCCCTTAGTAATTTGGGTACCCCTTATCCATAGTGAGAGTCCGAATAGCAAGTGTCCTCCGGGCGCTTTTACCAACTTTTCGAGTCGATTTTTCCAAAAATGTTTATTGGCCAAAAATACCTACACACACATAAAACACCATAATAATTACAAAAATGAGCACTATCAATATAAAGAATCAATATAAATTAGACACAATAATGTTTCTATCAACACACGCCAAATCCAATCATAACATCATAGTAAAGTTTAGTTTTGCACACATACTAAACCCCAAAAACATGACATAACCTTGGACACACGAACAACATGATAAGAAACAGATATAAACTTAATTTTCGCCTTAACTTACTACTCGCGTTACCCTAATATTCGCCTAAATTCAACATCCATAAGTCTATAAACAAATATTCTCCCCAGAAAATTGTTGTTGATTCGATTGCCCAAGCCATATTCGTATAACATAATAGAACACTAGCCTTCCTTTGAAGGTGGAAGGCAGAGGCAAGTGCGAGAATACTAAGATTCACATTCCTTCCACCTCTTCAGTCAGATGCGTGGAAACATACTGAGGCAAATCTCGAATTTTAAGTACATGACATAACAGCAATAAAATCAGAATTACTTGTCTAGATATTAAAAAACTAGAAAAACAAAATATTCAAAAGTCAAGCTACGCCCCCCAAGCTTGGGAGCACCCAGATAACCATTCAAAAGAAGAAAAAGATATCTACGAGCAAAAAGAAAAAGAAGGAAAAGAGCATAATCTAAGAATCGATAGCATTAGGAGTAGCCGAAGGAGAATCAATAATTTCAGTCGCAGACTAGATGGCAACTTGCTCGCTTACAGCACCATCATCCTTAACTTGAGTGTAGTAGTAGAAAATCCTACTACCACACCCCTTAAACAATTTATATAGTAAATTATGAAACCATTGTGAAGAACACTTAAAGAGATTTTATTAAGTTTAGAAATCAATACAAAGAAGATAAAACCCTAACTTGGGAAGCAAATAACTTTCTCTCTCCTAAAGTTCTATCTCAACTTTCAAAAAGACCTCTCCCTCACCAAAAGGGTGGCTGGTCCTATATATAGGGATTTTACATAGTGGAGGACAGCTAACAAAGCCCCTATTTTCGGATCTTACGTACGACATCTTCGCACTCAGGTATTTGGTCTTTTCGCATGTGCTCCTCAACTTCGTACAAGTTCCACATTTTACCCGTGACTTTGTGACGTCACTGATTCCGTCATTCAGGATATACTATGTGCGAATTCCATTCGCTCCTTTCTAATTCAGTTGTTTCGCGTAATTTATCGGCTGTGCGGTATTTAACGCCTACATTTTGCCTCTTCTCTTAGCGATCTTTGCTGAAGAAAGAGCGATGAGAGAAATTTTTTCTTAGTCGCCTTCACTCCCTTACATGATACCTGTCGCACCCTACCAAATTTTCAACCGACAAGTTTCCGGTTTTTTGGGCGTAACCGTTCACACATTCTCACTTTTTCATTTATTAGCGGCACGTCATCTTTCCCACCTGGCGTAACCGGTCACATTTTTTTTTTATTTAATCTTTTGGAAGTGAGAGGTTTCCTCTTCTTTAATTCTTCTTCTTCCCAAAACTTTTTCGATTTTCTTCTTAGAACCTCCATCTTCTCTTCTCCAGCTAGTGTTTTCACTTCATGGATCCTGCTCAAAGATTTGTTTTATCTCTTCTATTGTACTTTTTACTGTGTGTTGCTTGTTTTTGGTTGCCTGTAGTTAATCATCGCCATTGTTATTCCTCTGTTACTGTTCCTTCTGTATTCCCATTTTATTGTTCTACTACTGTTATCGATAATTCCCATACTATTTTTGTTGCAGCAAAATTTCCTCCTCTGAAACTCGTTTCACAAGCCTTTCAAGAGGACGCATTCGCATGACAAGGTATTAAGAAACACCTTACTCTTTAAAATAATATTGTTTCCTCTGTTTCTTATATGCGTTGTCATTCGCAGGCTGATGCGAATGAGAAGAAGAAGAAGCCTAAGAGGAACAAACAGCCTCCTACCATTGATACTCGCATGGCTCTTCCGAGTTTCAAGAAGAAGTCTACACAGCATGGGCCTTCCAGTGTGACCGCTCCTCTTACTCAGGCGAATGCCTCTGTTACTGATCAAGCGAGTGTTACCACCCCTTCATCATCTATTATTTCTTCCCCAGTGAACACTATCGCATGTTCATCATTTCCTTCTTTTCCTGAAAATCCATGTAAGGACCTTATGCTTTTAGCTTCTCTACATATTTCTTCTCTTCCAACAGTGACTCTGGATTCTCTGGGCCTAGGTTTAATGACTCAGGCCATCACTTCTTCTACTGAAGAAGTTGTTGCATCTATGTTAGATATCCCCATTTCCACCTCTTTGGTTATTCCCACATCTGTGGATTAGTATGTCTCTTCTCTTTTGGATGTTGCAGCTGCTATTTCCTCCATGAGCACTGTATTGACCACTTCTCCTCTTCGTACAGCTATTCCTTCTCAAGCGAAATTTGTAGCTCAAGAGGTATGTGTCTCTGACGCAGCGAACTTGGGAGCAAATCCTCTTCTCGATATCGTACAACTCGCACGCTTATCTTCTAACGACCGGTCCCAACAGCGTTTGTGCGAGTCTGTTGTTAAGCTTTTGGGCGGCTCTGCTCCAAATAAGTCTACTAGGAGCGAGATCTTCGCTCAGATGGATCCCTTGATTAGCGCAGCCTTTGATTGTATGGAATCTCGGCGCCGCTTTATTCAGGCTGAAGGATTTTCAGAGTCTAGTTCCCTCATTCGAGAGCTTACTCAGCAGAATTCCAAATTGAAAGATGATGTGCATGCTAGTGAACTCTTGGCTGAGAAACTTCGCACCAAGAACCAAGAGCTCAGAGGTATTCTCTTCTTTCTCTTATTAATCTTGGGATTTTACCTTATCTCGCTTCTCCCTTAAGTTTTACTGCATGTATTTATTCGCATGTTCTTTTTCCCTTTTTTCTTGTGCTTGTGAGAATACTTAGATTTAAACCAAAAGCGAGTCATGGAAAGGTACAGTTTCCAATATTCAGCTTAGGATGCTTGTGCGGAGAATAAAGAGTTGCGACATCAATTGAATCAATTGCTTAGCGATCGCTCATATTTAGTTGACCAAATTGATAATTTGAAGAATGAAAATCATGGCCTTAGTACTCAGTTTGACTCCCTGAATTCCCAAATATCCCATACTTCTGGGCTTTTATATGACACTGACTTAAGTAATCAAACTCTATCAGAGAAAAACCGCACCCTTATGGGAGAGAATCAATCCCTTTTGAAGGAGAAAACGAATTATACCCAGCAATACCTCGCTCTTCGACGAACCTATACAGAGCAAGAGGAATCTCTTCGCACTCTAAGGAATCAATATGACAGAGATATGAAGAGAGTGTCTTTGGAAAATGAGAAGATTATAAATAGCAAAGTAAAAATGACCGTCGAAATGAAGAAGCTTTGCGAACAGCACACTCGGTTGGAAAGCTCGCATGATATCTTGAAGAAGAAACATACCTCTCTTGTTAAAGATGAGAATAAGATTCGCTCTCGTCTTGAAGGCTTGATAGGTGATGATTTTGATAAACACTTGGGGGTTATGAGAAGTAGTGTTCTTGCCCTGTCTCAATATTACCTTTCTCAGATGGAAGGTAGTCGCACCAAGCTGACTACCTTAACTTATATTTTTAGCTTCTTTCGAATGCTGCTTCTTTCATGTGATTTTGTGGTTTCTAAGCTAACTTTAGTATTCTTTGTTTTCGTAGTTTCTGAGAAGTCCAATCAACTCCTTGTTCAAAAGCTGAGGTCTGACTTGGCTAAAGCTCACAAGAATGTTAGGGATCTTGCCTTTACACTTTCATTTTCTCGTGACAGGGCTGAGAGGAGACAGATATACCTTGAACAATTGATGAGGATTTATGTCAAGAATGCTCAAAAAAATGTCGCACGCGAAGCTCATCTTCAAGCTAAAGCTTTCGCTGATTGGATATGCATCACCAATTCGCTTCCTTTGGAGGAAGTGGAACCTCTTGACATTCTGACAATGAATTTATTCCTCACCCTGATAGTGACTATGATTATGCCAGTTGTGACGAGGAGGTCCCTCTTCCTGAAGATCAACCCGAGGGGGATGGAGCTGGCGTCAATATTTTTGATGTACCGAATGCTGGAGCTACTCCTCATGCTGAAGCTCAAGTTATTCCCCATGCTGAGTCCTCTACTCCAAGCTCGCCTCCTGCTGCTGAGACTGAAGCCATTGATTCACATGATGAAATTCCTCAGAATGACTCTTAGCTTCCTTCTATTTCTACCCTTTTGAACTTGTTTGGATCTCGCTTTTTGTTTTTCGCTGCACATTTAAAGAAAAACAAATTTGTTTCTAAAGATTATTTTCTGAGTATGCGAACAATATTTTCTTCCTGATTCGTTTCTATGCAAGGTTATTTTCTAATCATGTGAATAATACTTTCTTTCTCTAATTCCCATACTTGCCTATATTATTTGCATGTTAGATAATAATGTTCTCATGAAATACTTTTCAAAAAGGTAAAGTCTATTTAAGAAGGATGATACTTGTGCAACTGCAAGATATATGTTATGCGAATATAAGATATTACCTGTGCGAATATAAGATATCAATTATCTGGATATAATATATTATTCATGCGAATGTAAGATACAACTTATGCGAATACGTGATATTGTGTATGAGAACATGTAAATAGTGTGTATGTGTATACAACCCGTTTTAGAAAACAAATGTTTTTATGACATGAGCATTTATTTAGGTCTCTTTGTGTTTGATAGTGAGGTCTTATTGAGCTTCCCTAAGTAGAGGTCTTAGTCAGCCTCTCCTGCTGATAGGGATTATCTTTGCCTCAGGATATTATTTTGGCCATGCGATAGAGTCGCAGGACGTCTTTATGTTTTCGCGTATTGACCGATTGACCCTATCTTATCGTCCTTTGTATTATTGCCTCTGCAGGATATGTGAATATGCATTAATACGACAAGCCTAAGTACTCCCATGAGTAAAAGCCTTGTGACATTAATGTCTTTGACACAATTCAGCTTCCTAGTGGAGGGTGTCGCCCTTATCTTCCCCCTGATTGCCCTTTCAAGGAAGCGTACCCCTACCAGGTTGGGGTGGGCTCTTCCCATCCAGTGATGCAAAAACCAGTTGTTTTCGCGGTCTCTTATCCCTTAGCCTATGTGGCTTATGGTTACGAGATCACACCCTATGTGGGGTTTCTTGAGGACCAAGTATATCATAGCTAGGACTTGCTAAGAGCGGCGAGGTATGCTCCAGACGCCCCCGGCACCCTTAGCTCAACCGTGTACCGCGGCGCCCTGGTCGAGTTTCTACAATCCATAATAGAGAACTTAGTACCTTAGTCTTTCGACTAAGGAGCCTCTACCGGATAGGCTTTTATTTTGCCCCTTGATAGGTGTAGAATACACCGTATTTACTGTCTAGAGTTTATGCTTTCTTTGCTATTTTTCGTGTGAATTTTGTATTTTACGCTTGTTTTGAGTTTTATAGCTACTATGGAGTCGCACGAACGAAGAGAAGAAGAAATTACCCAATTTGAGCAAAAGGGCAAAATTGTCATTTCATGGGCGAACACTATCTGGAGCCCAGTCAAGGTTAAGGGGCAACTCTTTTGGAAGGAATACTAAATGAAGTCCAGATGAGGTTAAGGGGCTGCCATCAGGTTAGCCCTTATCACAGTGACCAGACACTGAATAACCTATTTCTATAACCCTAGCTCGAGAAGATATTCTCAATCATTTCATTTCAATCATTGTTATGCATCTGAAAGAAGAGAAAAAGAGGCTGTGTATTATTCGAGATCGAACTCAGGGCAAGGAGAGAAGAGAAGGTGAAATTGATACACAGAGTGTGGGTGTTTGTCTGGGTCAAGTTTGAGAAAGCAGAATCGATGAGCGACGAGAAGAATCAAAGCTCAGAGAGAATAAATCAGGGAGTGAAGAAGAGATGAATCAGATCGAGAATGGCTCTAGTGGTTATCTGCTGCTGCTAATCGAGTTTGAATTGGGTTTTGCTGTCGAATCGAGATGACGAGTTCAGATTAGGGTTCGAAGTTGTTTCTGCAAATAAGAACCAGAGGTATCAAAGTTCATAGACAGATTTAAAGGGTTTGTGGTAATTGTTTTGGAGATTCGCTGACCCAGAGAAGATCGTTTCGATCGAGAAGAACACAGAGATGGGTTGATGGATTTAAAGTGGGTTATGTGTATTTAATCTGTGAAGTTGGTGGTGCTGAGTTGACGGTGGCCGATCCTGGTGTTGATATTGGCTGTTGTTATGAAGTGAAGCTCAGGGAGAATGGGTTCTGCTAATCGATTGAAAAGAAATGGAAGTAGCTGTTGTTGAATGGAGGCATCTGAGGTCGTTATTGATACTGGGTCAGTGGCAGAAATGGTAAGACCTATGATGATTGAAACTGGGAGAGAGATGCTGGACAGAGCTGTGAGCTGAATGTATGAGCAGATAGGATGGTGTTGCTGCTGGTTTACAGGGAATGAATGGGTTTGTGATGATTCTGTGTTGAGGTAGAGATGAAGTTGATTCAGGGGCGAGTTGTGCTGCTGTGATGGCTTGAATGGAAGAAGAGTTTGTGGCTGTACTGGAATCTGTTGCTGTGACAGTTCAATGGGTCTGTAATGTGGTGAAACTGGAAGGCATAATTGATGCAGAATGGAATGAGTGAAGCTGCTAAACTAGATGTATGTTAGGATGAATTTGTGCAGGGATGGAGCTAAAGAACGGCCTGAATTCGGCCTGAGTAAATCCTATAAACGAACAGAACTCGGCCGGTTTTCCACTCCGGCGAGTTGACTCAGTACCGGCGATGACCGATCCAGACGATCCCGGTGACCGATCCAGAACGAGTTCGAAGAGCCGATCCGACCCAGCGAATCAGCCAACTCAGAAGCTGACTAAGCTAACTCGTCCTTCTTTGACTTTGACTGACGGTTTGACCTTTGACCGTTAGTCTTAACGGAGGACTGACGGAATATTCCGTCGAATATTCCCTTGACGGAGAAAATTTTCAGGTGGCCGGCGGCGACTATTCCGGCCGGATTCCGGCCACAATACCAGTTTTCCGGCGAGCAAAAATTCCAGAATTTTCTATGGACTTCTCTCATGGGTGTGAAGACTTGGACTAGGAATTGGATGGAGAATTTGGCTCAAATTTGGAAAGAGGAGATGAAGACTTGAGAAAGACTTGAATTTGGAAGTTGAATTGCTAAAGGAAAAGGATTCTATTCCTTGGAAGATTTGGAGAATATTGAAGCCTATAAATATAGAAGTTTTCTACATCTTTTACACACCTCTCTACACACACAACACTTGTGTTTTTGCTTGCTTTTCTAAGATTCTTCTTCTAAATTATTTGTGTGAACTTGAAAATTCTTCTTTTAAATAATTATTTGTGTGAATTTCAAAAGCATGAGTAGCTAATTTTCTTATTGATTGAGGATGAATTTCTAGTTCTTAATACATGATTTGAGTTTTGTTTCAATTCTATCTTGAGGTTTTTCACATGATTATCGATTGTTTTTACTAATAGGAATGTTTATTCATTCATGATTGATTGATAGATTGTTTGGAGTGCACGCTAAATTGATTTGTTAATTGATAAGTTAGGGAATACGTAATCGTTCTCGACACTTTACACAAGTAGAAAACACGAGACCTTGCGGAGGGATTCCGTGGAGCAATTGTGTGTAGAAACAACGCTAGAAAGTGAACCAAGCGAACCGAGTTTAACTACTAGTACTAAACCTAAATTCATAAATCTTAGGGAATTACATCTTGTAAGCGAACCTCAAGGTGGTTCTTTTGAATAGAATCTGATAACTAAGCGGACTTGTTACTCAGTGAAATAAGGGATTTTGGGGCTAGCTAAGCGGACCTGCTATCCTACGGTTGGTGATAATCTGTGACTAATAACAAGTAGAAAAGAACATAACTTTAATCATTGTTTTGCAACGAAGAAGGATTCCTTGATCTTGTCTCTCTTATTGACTTCAACTTTAACTTTCAATTGCTTTATTTACTTTCTTTTGCTTTATACATCCCCCCTTTTCGTGACAATTTTACAACTAGAATCTCTTGCTCCTCGTGGGAACGAACTTGACTACACTATATTACTTGTTAATTAGGTGGAAATATCTTGATTAATTTGTTGTGGTTACGACACGCATCACCCATACTTTCCATGGCTTAGGTCCCAGGAATGGTATGGCTTTCTCCCAAGCCATGCATTACTAGGTGTTTCCAAATTATGACGCGGGTTAGGGCTTATGTATATTGCCTCTTGAACAAGTGTGAACTAGGGTGCACGCCATAATAGGATACCTAGCCTCCCTAGTTAGAGGTTTAAAAATTTTTATTTGCCCCCTATTGAGGTCTTATTCATGAGGTCTTATCGTTGCCTCTTTCTTCTGTTTGTATTGTTATAGATCATTGTTTTTGAGAGTGCGAATACTTTCCTTCTATTCATAACTTCTCGTGTACATTATGAACTTGTCCCTCTTCTTATTTATTCGCACATTATTCTACTAAAAATTCTACGGATAATACTTTTTAAGGTACAATCTATTCCATGGATGATCAAGTCTTCGCCCAACATCTTTTCCATCCTTGTCCATCAACTCATACGCTCCATTTCCCACAATTCGCTTGATTATATACGGTCAATCTGACTTCTTCTCCAGCTTTCCATCTCCTCCTTTTTGATAAGATGGTATTTATCTTAATACTAGCTCACCTGGTTGGAATTCCCTCGGTTTGACACGCTTGTTGTACTCCGTTGCTAATTTTTTGTGATAGTTCTCCATGTGTTGGAAGGCAGCCTCTCTAGTTTCTTCCAATTCATCCAATTTTTCTAGTATCAGTCTTGTGTTTAGGTTCTTCTCCCTAGCTTCTTTCTTTGTCGTTGGTATGATGGCTTCGGTTGGTAATATAGCTTCTACTCCATATGTCAAACAGAATGGTGACATTCATGTTGCTTCTCTTCGTGTTGTTCGATATGCCCATAAGACATTGTGGATCTGCTCGCACCATCCTTTATTATGCCCTTCCAACTTCTTCTTCAGCGTATTCGCAAGCGTCTTGTTAGTTGCCTCAGCCTATTCATTACTTTGTGGGTATAATGGAGTTGATTTTCCGATCTGGATTTTGAAGGCATTTAACAGCATTTCTATGTTCTCGCCCTCGAACTGCTTTCCATTATCATACACCAATTGTACAGGGATCCCAAATCTGCAGATGATATTCTCAAATATGAAGTTGAAGATGTCCTTATCGCGTATATGTTGAACCGCCTTTGCCTCTGACCATTTTTGGAAATAGTCTGTTACGACAATCAAATATCTTTTTTGGCCTGACCCTGGTATGAATGGTCCTACGATATCTAAGCCCCACTTTGCGAACGGCCAAACACTGGTTGATGAGCTTAAGTTCGCACCTGGTGCATGTATTCTGTTTCCATGCCTTTGACATTCTTCACACCATCTAGATACTTATTTCGCGTCCTCATGCATGTAAGAACAATAATACCCTTGTATCTTTGTTTTGTACGCCAGTAACCTTCCTCCACTATGGTTCCCTGCGTCTCCATAATGTATTGCCTTTAGTATTTACATTCCTTCTTTTCGCGTCAAGCATTGGAGCGAAGGCCCAAGGAATGATCTTAGATAGAGTACTCCGTCCCTCAATTCGTAATTTGTCGCACGGCTCTTTATTTTGTGTGCTTCCAATCTGTTCCTTGGTACTTCTCCCTTCTCCAAGTATGAATGAAGTTGCGATCTCCAATTTGCTATGTTATCATTATTTTCTTCTTCCCCGCTTTCTACTACCATTACATCTGTTTCTCCTTCCTTTTTGATTGATGGTAAGAAAAGTGTTGTAATCTTTATGTATCGTGCGGTTGGATCCACCAGCATTGACGTGAGAAATGCCAGAGCGTCTACAATCTTTTGTGTTTCCGGCATATGTGTCTCCACTCCATGTTTTTTATTTTTGCTGATATCTCCTCCGCGAGCAGCTTGTATTTCTGTAATGAAGGTTCATTCGTGTTGTATATCCCCAATATCTGGTTGATCACTAGTTGTGAGTCACTAGTTATTCTGACGTCATCCAACTCAATTTCTACTGCCAATCGCAACGCATGTATTACTCTTTCGTACCATGTTTCGTTGTTTGTTGACTCGAACTCCAGCCTGAATAAATATGCCATTCTTTCCCCAGATGGTGATATAATTACTATCCTTATTCCATTTCCTTCTCCGTTTACGGATCCATCAACTAGTATCTCCCACCTTTTTGAATTTCGTTCTCTTAATAGATGTTGTGGGTTCCCTTGTTCTTCGTGTATCTCCATCATGTCTTCTACACTCTCATCTTCCTCCAAGGGGAACTCTGCTAGAAAGTCTGCAATAACTTGTGATTTTGGTGATGATAGTATCTCATATTTGATTTTGAACTCTCCCACCTGTGCGTTCCATCTTTCTATTCTCCCAGACCGTTTTGAATTTTCATCACATATTCAATTGGTACCTTTCTAAGGACTATGATTTTGTGGGCTTGAAAATACATGCGAAGCTTTTGAGCTGCTGTTTATGGGTAAAAATCGTTTCTGCCGATTTTGGTAAATTCGGTAGGTGAGTGAGAAACTGGTTCAAACCCTAAACAAATGTGCTGCACGTGAGCACTTTATAGATTCGAGAGATCAATCTGTACAAGTCCGGCCTAAACCAAGAAATGGCCGTTCCAGACTTGCTTCGGTCACAAAGTGGAGGAGAAGGGTTGATTTGGGGAGGGAAGCAAAGAAAGGTGTTGAGGAGAGTAGTATCTCGACTTGTATCAGAAAGTGATAGCTTATGAAGCTTGCAAGAGGTGGAAGCTTTTTGGGAGAGCTTGCAAAGTTGCCTTTCTGAGAGTGTAAGTGTAGTATATTTCTCCTGACCGAGACTTGTTGTCTGGTGGAAATAGGTAAGACCTATTTATACAAGTCGAGATTGAAACGTACCCTGGCCTCATGAAGGAAGAGAGTAAAGGGTGAAATAATGGGAGGAGGTGGTAACCGCATGGTTTAATGGGCGAAAACGTTTTCACCATTATTTCCTCTTTTATTTGACCGCTTTATTCCTTTTCACACTTTCTTAATATGAGCGTAGTGTACGCTGCATGCTGTGACCGCCAAACCAAAACCCTAAAGAAGCATCCCCCAGTTTGTGTCGATGTCTCGAGCGTTGGTTGCATCTTGAGTGCAAGTGGCGCTGTTAGTGACGCGTGTGGCATGTGCCAATGGCATGTGCGGAATGCCTTTGTAGTAAGTTGCACGGTTTGCAAGTTAGGTTACCAGCGTGTGGGTTTGGCATATGCCAATGGCATGTGCGGAATGCCTTAGTGGTAGGTTGCACGGTTTGCAAGTTAGGCTACCAGCGTGTATGTTTGGCATGTGCCAATGGCATGTGCGGAATGCCTTGGTGGTAGGTTGCACGGTTTGCAAGTTAGGCTACCTTGCGTGTGTGTTTGGCATGTGCCAATGGCATGTGCGGCCATGTTGACCTAGTTGCAAGTCTTGCAAGCCTAGGGCGCTATGTTTGGCATGGGCCAAAGGCATAGCGGCTTGGAAGTATGGCTTGCGACACGTGTTGGTATGTGCCAATGGCACGTGCGGCCATGTTGACCTAGTTGCAAATCTTGCAAGCCTAGGGCGCTATGTTTGGCGTGGGCCAAAGGCATAGCGGCTTGGAAGTATGGCTTGCGACACGTGTTGGCATGTGCCAATGGCATGTGCGGCCATGTTGACCTAGTTGCAAGTCTTGCAAGCCTAGGGCGCTATGTTGGGCGTGAGCCAAAGGCATAGCGGCTTAGAAATATGGCTTGCGGCACGTGTTGACATGTGCCAATGGCACGTGCGGCCATGTTGACCTAGTTGCAAGTCTTGCAAGCCTAGGGCGCTATGTTGGGCGTGGGCCAAAGGCATAGCGGCTTGGAAGTATGGCTTGCGACACGTGTTGGCATGTGCCAATGGCACGTGCGGCCATGTTAACCTAGTTGCAAGTCTTGCAAACCTAGGGCGCTATGTTGGGCGTGGGCCAAAGGCATAGCGGCTTAGAAATATGGCTTGCGGCACGTGTTGGCATGTGCCAATGGCACGTGCGTCCATGTTGACCTAGTTTCAAGTCTTGCAAGCCTAGGGCGCTATGTTGGGCGTGGGCCAATGGCATAGCGACTTGGAAATATGGCTTGCGACACGTTTGGCATGTGCCAATGGCACTTGCGGCCATGTTGACCTAGTTGCAAGTCTTGCAAGCCTAGGGCGCTATATTTGGCGTGGGCCAAAGGCATAGCGGCTTGGAAATATGGCTTGCGGCACGTGCGGCCATGTTGACCTAGTTGCAAGTCTTGCAAGCCTAGGGCGCTATATTTGGCATGGGCCAAAGGCATAGCGGCTTGGAAATATGGCCTGCGATACGTGTTGGCATGTGCCAATGGCACGTGCGGCCATGTTGACCTAGTTGCAAGTCTTGCAAGCCTAGGGCGCTATGTTTGGCGTGGGCCAAAGGCATAGCGTCTTGGAAGTATGGCTTGCGACACGTGTTGGCATGTGCCAATGGCACGTGCGGCCATGTTGACCTAGTTGGAAGTTTTTCAACCCTAGGGCGCTATGTTTGGCGTGGGCCAAAGGCATAGCGGCTTGGAAGTATGGCTTGCGACACATGTTGGCATGTGCCAATGGCACGTGCGGCCATGTTGACCTAGTTGCAAGTTTTGCAAACCTAGGGCGCTATGTTTGGCGTTGGCCAAAGGCATAGCGGCTTAGAAATATGGCTTGCGGCACGTGTTGGCATGTGCCAATGGCACGTGCGGCCATGTTGACCTAGTTGCAAGTCTTGCAAGCCTAGGGCGCTATGTTGGGCGTGGGCCAAAGACATAGCGACTTGGAAATATGGCCTTGTTGCCATGGTGCGCAGGGTGCGGATTGGTTTGGCATTGTTGCCATGGTGCGCGCATATGCGGCTTGGTTTGGCATTGTTGCCATGGTGCGCGGGGTGCGGCTTGGTTTGGCATTGTTGCCATGGTGCGCAATATGCGACTTGGTTTGGCATTGTTGCCATGGTGCGCAGATATGCGACTTGGTTTGGCATTGTTGCCATGGTGCGCGATATGCGGCTTGGTTTGGCATTGTTGCCATGGTGCGCGATATGCGGCTTGGTTTGGCATTGTTGCCATGGTGCGCAAAGATATGCGGCTTGGTTTGGCATTGTTGCCATGGTGCGCATATGCGACTTGGTTTGGTATTGTTGCCATGGTGCGCGCAAAGATGCGGCTTGGTTTGGCATTGTTGCCATGGTGCGCAGTGCGGCTTGGTTTTGGAATTAGGGTTACGTGTTTGAAAACCCTAATTTGGTATTTTGAAGAAAAAAATACCCCTATTAATTATTTACACCTCGAGTTAAATGCTCTTAGTTAATGTGTTATGGGTAACACTAGGTCATGGGGTTTTACGATTTTACCCCTTGTTTAAAAACCACCATCAACATTAAGTCCCCTGCTTAGCTCGGAACAGGGGCTTTGTTGCGAGGTAAGCATAAGATGGTGACAAACTATCAACAACAAAACCGTAAAAAGAATTGAGGAGGCTTGTCTGACATTTTATAAATAGGATTTGGAATCCTTGCCTCTGGTAGTTTTGCACAAATCGGGAGGCTGGCAAAATTGGTGGGGCCGGTGCAGCTTGGACGACATTGGGAAGTCGGCGTGAGTTGGGGAACTGAGTGTGCTAGCTGGTGGGACCGGCGCAAGGTGTAGAAGCTGTGCGTGCTTGCGGCGTGACTTGGGAAATCGAAAGTGCTAGGCCGGGTGGGACCGGCGCAAGGTGTAGAAGCTGTGCGTGCTTGCAGGCGTGACTTGGGCAACTGAGCGTGCTAGCTGGTGGGACCGGCGCAAGGTGTGGAAGCTGTGAGTGCTTGCAGGCGTGACTTGGGAAACTGAGCGTGCTAGCTGGTGGGACCGGCGCAAGGTGTGGAAGCTGTGCGTGCTTGCAGGCGTGACTTGGGCGGTCATTGGGAAGTCGGTGCAATTGGTGGGGCCGGTGCAACTTGGGCGACATTGGGAAGTTGGGCGCCCTTGTGGGGCCCGTTTTACACGCACGATTTTGGTAAAGGGAAATCCTCCCCTATTTCAAATCTTCACGCCTATATATATAAAGTCCCTTTCTCCCATCTTGCACTTTCATCTTTTCATACTAGCGGCAAGTCACAAAGAGGAACCGTCTTCCAAGCATGTCTCGCAAGTACTTTTGTTGTTTTTTTTTTTCGTAGGTGTAAACCCTAAGAGTAGGCGCTTGCAATGATATTGCGCATGTGATTTCTTGGCGTGCTTCTTGTAAAAAATATTATATATATGCACCCAAGGGAAATACTGCATATATGATTTGAACCCGCAGGAAAGTGCTCCATAAATAATTTTGAACCCGAAGAAGGATATTGCAGACGCGCTTGAGCCCGTATAAAATACTGCGTATATAATTTTGAACCCTGAAGAAAATACTGCGTGTGCAGTTTCGAACCCGTAGAGAATACGTATATGAATTCGAAGAAGAATAATCTGTATATGTGCTTCATATGACTTCAAACCAAGAGGAAATATTGCATATATGAATTTCGGTCTTGATAAAATCATATGCGATTTTGAACCCGTAGAAAATGCTCCATATATATAATTTGAACTCAAGAATGATACCACGTGTATATTTTTGAACCCGTAGAAAAATGCTCCATATATAATTTTGAACCCGAAGAATGATAGTGCGAGACGCACTTGAGCCCGTATAAAATACTGCGTATATGATTTTGAACCACAAGAAAATATTGTGTGTGCGTTTTGAGCCAGTTAAAGAATACGCCCTCTTTTTTTTTTTTTTGTTGGGTGCGATTATGTGTCAGGGAGATAATTTCGTCTTTCTTCGTATGCAGATATCTCGTTACTAAACTGTTATGAAGCAATCCGACAAGATGTTACCTGAACAAGATTTCGCCTCATCGAAGGATGTTCATAGTTCCAAACCAAACACGGATGATGAATTCTTCGCCCGAAAACTTGTCTCTGCTCGGAAAAATCACCCAGGTTTCGTGCCAATTTTGTTAACCGGTGGTGAAGATGAAAAGAAGACACGTTCGGTTCGCCCAGAGAACACCATACGGCTCTGTCTTCATAAAGGGGTATATTCCTCTTCCAACATTGATTTCAGGATGTGTCAAAGCCCATTGCGTTCTTTTGATAGATGGGTTGAGTTCATGGTGAGTAAGGAGCACATAAACACCAACCTGACTCGAGCGCAGATTATTGATGCTGTGGTGAGGCTCTGGCTGGTATCAACGGGTGAGGAGCAACAGTTCTTGGTTGGATATGTAATCAGGAGAGACTACATTATCATGGTAACAAGGTAGGTTGGATGATATAGCGAGAAAACTTTGCAAAAAGGAGTGGCGTTGAAGCGAATGTTGAAGCGACGCCGCTGCTGGAGAACACTGATGCGTAGCTACTTCTAAAGAGAACGTTGGAACGACGTCTTGCAACTTTTAGAGCCTTGATTGTTACCATTTTGAAGTCGGAGGCCGCGTCACGTTCTGTCAAACTCGACATCCCTCAAGAGAACAGAGGTTAGGAGTCTCTAGTTTCATCTATCGATCGTGCTTTCTAGGAGAGGTTGGGGTTTGGGAACGGCTTCCCTGGCTGGAAGCGCCTGCTTTCCTGATGCAGTGCGGTTGACGGGTGCAAATATGTCTTGATGCTACGCCTTGGAGAAACATAGAATCTCACATAACTGTCTCATCATAGATCATGACGACTTTGTGGGCGAAGTTCCCATTGTGCGGGTCCTGACGGGAGAAGGGTCTCCGTGAACTCAGGAAAGTTGTTGACTTCCCTTGCTTTCGATTTTTGAGAAGTCTATCCTGATCTTCATGTGTGATGAAATTGGATTGCTTATCCCCTTCTACTGGGCGTCCAAGAGCAACGCGAGCCTCTTCATCTATAAACGCATGTCCCTGATGGTGGAGTAGCGTCTCTGGTGACGGTTGAAGCTGCCATGCTTGAAGAACCGTTGGGGTGGTGGAAGCGGCTCTTGCCCCTGATGGTGATCGTAAGTGTATCGTGCAGAGATGACACGGTTTTGATCACGGGTCAAGAAGCCATGGCGCTGTTTCGAAGGGCAAGGATGGTGGTTTTGAAGGGCGCAAGATGTTAGCGCTGGAAGGATGCAAACTGCAGCACAGAGTGTGGTATCAAGGGCTGGTGGCATGCGCGTGCGGCATGTGTGCCTGGCATGTGCATCTGGTAAGCGTGTCTGGTAAGCACGTCTAGTAAGCGCATCTGGCAAGCGCGCGTCGCAAGCGCTTCTTTTATTTCTTCTTCTGTTTCCTCTTTTGAAAAATGTCTAACTCAAGTTCGCAAGAGGAATCCGGTTCGGAGGATGATTTTGGGGTAAAGCCACACGAAAACTTGCCTTTTGTGACCACCGCTGGTGACTTGGAGATGGGCGTTAGCCAATTGCCGGGCACAGATGTGGTTCAAACGGTGGATAATTCTCTGATGGTTGCTGCCGTAGACATGGAAGAAGATCCTCTGCGAGTCGTGAGGCCAGGTGCAGGCGCCATTTTTGATCCCCGTACTTGGTTCCTTATCCGGGTCATGTGCTAGTTGGCGGCTTCGCCGTGCGGCTAAGCATGAGGCGTTGTACACCAGAATCTGGGAGAAGTACGGACATATGGCCACACCCAAGAAAATCACTAGTCGATTTGCGCTGGTTAAGCGTGTGGAAGAGGCTTTATCTTCCATCGAGGATATGCGTGAGGTGACCGGTCACACCATTTCTGAAGACGTTATTGCCGATCGGGAGCACCATCGCGACGTGTGTGTAGAAAAGGAGTTCAACACTTCGTGGTTTGTAGAAGGCCTTGCTGAGATCCAAAAGTTGAAAGATGCAGCAATCGAAATCCTTTCCGCCGAGGAGATTGCACGACAGGAGGTGGAACTCGAAAAACTTTCCAAGATGTTGACTATGAAGAGAGCGGCTCTTGAAGATGCAAAGTTGACTTTCTCCAAGAAGAGCAGACTTCTGTTGGACGATTTTCCTTGAACGTTTCTCTGTTAAACTTTCATTTAGGTTCTTTTTTTTTTTTTGAAAGACATATTGGATGTCCGGTTCAAAACTTGATCTTTGATAGACAAATGGGTAGCTTTTTAGGGTATTGGATTATTTCTGGATGAATGGTTTTGATAATATGACTCGATTATGTTTTGGGAAAAGAATATTGCTTTTATGAAAGTGTGTGCTAGCAATAGGCACAAGACTCGGTAGTATGACGGTTTTACTAAGAACCTAAAAATAGATTGTATATCTTGCCCGATCTGAATTTACTCACTTCATAGGTTTTGCGAACACGCCCCTCTCCATGTAAAAGGCGGTTTTGATGGCGGTTTGCTTTGGTAGCGTCGCCAAAGAAGTCCCCGATCGCCGGTAGCATCTTCGGCGATTGAGTAATATCATCTTGAAAGCAAGTCCCAGTTTTCTTTTCTGCGCTTTTACAACTAGTAACCGGTCGTCTCGGTAGTTGAGTCGGATTGAGTCGCCTTCCCCTACCATCTTGACATCTGGGTCGAAGAACGAGATCGACAATCTGATATTGTAACCGATAGATCAATCCTCCCGCTGTGGTCGCCAATTGTTTATGGGTAAAAATCGTTTCTGCCGATTTTGGTAAATTCGGTAGGTGAGTGAGAAACTGGTTCAAACCCTAAACAAATGTGCTTTGCACGTGAGCACTTTATAGATTCGAGAGATCAATCTGACAAGTCCTACCTAAACCAAGAAATGGCCGTTCCAGACTTGCTTCGGTCACAAAGTGGAGGAGAAGGGTTGATTTGGGGAGGGAAGCAAAGAAAGGTGTTGAGGAGAGTAGTATCTCGACTTGTATCAGAAAGTGATAGCTTAGGAAGCTTGCAAGAGGTGGAAGCTTTTTTGGGAGAGCTTGCAAAGTTGCCTTTCTGAGAGTGTAAGTGTAGTATATTTCTCCTAACCGAGACTTGTTGTCGGGTGGAAATAGGTAAGACCTATTTATACAAGTCGAGATTGAAACGTACCCTGGCCTCATGAAGGAAGAGAGTAAAGGGTGAAATAATGGGAGGAGGTGGTAACCGCATGGTTTAATGGGCGAAAACGTTTTTCACCATTATTTCCTCTTTTATTTGACCGCTTTATTCCTTTTCACACTTTCTTAATGTGAGCGTAGTGTACGCCGCATGTCTTTGTGACCGCCAAACCAAAACCCTAAAGAAGCATCCCCAGTTTGTGTCGATGTCTCGAGCGTTGGTTGCATCTTGAGTGCAAGTGGCGCTGCTAGTGGCGCGTGTGGCATGTGCCAATGGCATGTGCGGAATGCCTTGGTAGTAAGTTGCACGTTTTTCAAGTTAGGTTACCAGCGTGTGGGTTTGGCATATGCCAATGGCATGTGCGGAATGCCTTGGTGGTAGGTTGCACGGTTTCCAAGTTAGGCTACCAGCGTGTATGTTTGGCATGTGCCAATGGCATGTGCGGAATGCCTTGGTGGTAGGTTGCACGGTTTGCAAGTTAGGCTACCAGCGTGTGTGTTTGGCATATGCCAATGGCATGTGCGGCCATGTTGACATAGTTGCAAGTCTTGCAAGCCTAGGGCGCTATGTTTGGCGTGGGCCAAAGGCATAGCGGCGTGGAAGTATGGCTTGCGACACGTGTTGGTATGTGCCAATGGCACGTGCGGCCATGTTGACCTAGTTGCAAGTCTTGCAAGCCTAGGGCGCTATGTTTGGCGTGGGCCAAAGGCATAGCGGCTTGGAAGTATCGCTTGCGACACGTGTTGGCATGTGCCAATGGCACGTGCGGCCATGTTGACCTAGTTGCAAGTCTTGCAAGCCTAGGGCGCTATGTTGGGCGTGGGCCAAAGGCATAGCGGCTTAGAAATATGGCTTGCGGCACGTGTTGGCATGTGCCAATGGCACGTGCGTCCATGTTGACCTAGTTTCAAGTCTTGCAAACTTAGTAGGGCGCTATGTTGGGCGTGGGCCAATGGCATAGCGACTTGGAAATATGGCTTGCGACACGTTTGGCATGTGCCAATGGCACGTGCGGCCATGTTGACCTAGTTGCAAGTCTTGCAAGCCTAGGGCGCTATATTTGTGGCGTGGGCCAAAGGCATAGCGGCTTGGAAATATGGCTTGCGGCACGTGTTGGCATGTGCCAATGGCATGTGCGGCCATGTTGACCTAGTTGCAAGTCTTGCAAGTCTAGGGCGCTATATTTGGCGTGGGCCAAAGGCATAGCGGCTTGGAAATATGGCCTGCGATACGTGTTGGCATGTGCCAATGGCACGTGCGGCCATGTTGACCTAGTTGCAAGTCTTGCAAGCCTAGGGCGCTATGTTTGGCGTGGGCCAAAGGCATAGCGGCTTGGAAGTATGGCTTGCGACACGTGTTGGCATGTGCCAATGGCACGTGCGGCCATGTTGACCTAGTTGCAAGTTTTGCAAGCCTAGGGCGCTATGTTTGGCGTGGGCCAAAGGCATAGCGGCTTGGAAGTATGGCTTGCGACACGTGTTGGCATGTTCCAATGGCACGTGCGGCCATGTTGACCTAGTTGCAAGTTTTGCAAACCTAGGGCGCTATGTTGGGCGTGGGCCAAAGGCATAGCGGCTTAGAAATATGGCTTGCGGCACGTGTTGGCATGTGCCAATGGCACGTGCGGCCATGTTGACCTAGTTGAAAGTCTTGCAAGCCTAGGGCGCTATGTTGGGCGTGGGCCAAAGACATAGCGACTTGGAAATATGGCCTTGTTGCCATGGTGCGCAGGGTGCGGCTTGGTTTGGCATTGTTGCCATGGTGCGCAGTATGCGGCTTGGTTTGGCCTTGTTGCCATGGTGCGCAGGGTGCGGCTTGGTTTGGCATTGTTGCCATGGTGCACAGTATGCGGCTTGGTTTGGCATTGTTGCCATGGTGCGCAGGGTGCGGCTTGGTTTGGCATTGTTGCCATGGTGCGCATATGCGGCTTGGTTTGGCATTGTTGCCATGGTGCGCAAAGATATCGGCTTGGTTTGGCATTGTTGCCATGGTGCGCAGATATGCGGCTTGGTTTGGCATTGTTGCCATGGTGCGCAAAGATGCGGCTTGGTTTGGCATTGTTGCCATGGTGCGCAAATGCGGCTTGGTTTGGCATTGTTGCCATGGTGCGCGATATGCGGCTTGGTTTGGCATTGTTGCCATGGTGCGCAGGTGCGGCTTGGTTTTGGAATTAGGGTTCGTGTTGAAAACCCTAATTTGCATTTTGAAAAAAATACCCCTATTAATTATTTACACCTGAGTTAAATGCTCTTAGTTAATGTGTTGCGGGTAACACTAGGTCATGGGGTTTTACGATTTTACCCCTTCTTTAAAAACCACCATCAACAGCTGCATATACCAGTACGAAGATGAGTCTCTCAATCTTCGCATAATTCTTTTCTGCTGCATTATATGTTTTACTTATGTAATAAATCGGTTTCTCAATTCCCCCATCTAAGCGAAGTAGGACATCACTTAATGCATGTGGTGTCGAAGCCAAGTATAATAATAGCTCCTCTCCTGGTTCAGCTTTCTGCAAAATAGACACATTCATTAAGTAATTCTTTATGTTTTGTAACGCCTTTTCACATTGAGCTGCCCACTCAAATTTTGCTCCTTTCTTTAGAATGCTAAAGAATTGCTTGCATTTATCTGAAGAGCGCTAGATAAACCGTCCCAACGAGGCTAAAAGTCCATTCAATTTTTGCACATCTTTTAATGTCGCTGGTGTTGGCATGTCGCGAACTGCTTGCACTTTCTCTGGATCTACTTGTATTCCTTTTTCTGATACAATATATCCTAGGAATTTCCTTGATGCCACTCCGAAGATACATTTCGCAGGGTTTATTTTCATTTTGCACTGTCGCATTCGCATAAATATTTCTTCCAAATGTGTTACATGATTTTCGATCTCCTTACTCTTTACAAGCATGTTATCAACATACATCTCTAAAGTTTTATGAATCCACTTTGCGAATACCTTTTCCACCATTCTCTAATACGTATCACCTGCATTCTTCAATCCAAAAGGAATTTTAGTGTGGCAGTATAATCCTCTAGGTGCGAAGAAGCCGTGTGTTACTGATCTTCTTCTACTAATGGAATTTGATTGTAGCCTTTATACCCGTCCATAAGTGACAATCTTTTATATCTTGAGGCATCCTCTACCATCTGTGGTATATCTGGTAATAGATAGATGTCTTTTGGACATGCTTTGTTCAAGTCGCTGAAGTCGATGCAGATTCTTATCCCTTTGTTCTTTTTCGGCACCACCACCATGTTTTCTATCCACTCCGGGTATTTTGTTGGTCGAATTATTCATGCGTCTAGCATCTTTTGTAACTCTGCTTTTATTTGCGGATGGTATGTGGTTGTTATTTTCCCTATTCTTTGCTTGAACGGTCGCACGTCCTTCCTGATGTCTAACCTGTGACATGCGATATCAGGATCCATACCCGGCATTTCATCCATGTACCATGCGAAGACATCATTGTATTTTCGCAGAAGGTTTATTGTTTGCTCTTTTTCTTCTGCATCCATCCCTGTCCATATCCTTATCATCTTGGGCTCCTCTTCAGTTCCTATGTTTACTCCTTTGGTTGGCTCTGCTGCAACAAAGTTTGCCTTAGGTTCGCTTAACGGGGATGGTTCTTTTATTTTTCTTGCTGGTGCACCTCCCTCGTCTGGGACTTCGCTCGGTATGCCTCTTCCTTTTTTCGCTCGTATCATGTACACCCTGAATTCTTCCTCCTTTCTTGGCTGCTTCGCCTTTCTCCAGTTATCTTTTATCTTTTTAGCTTTGCCTTCATAATTCTTCACATCTAGCTGATTGCAGGCACTAGATCTTTCTGAGTCTTCTACAAACTCTTCTATTCCGCTCGGCATTGGGAAACGTAGACATCGGTGCAAGGTTGACGCCACTCTTTTTATGTCGTGTAGCCATGGTCTTCCCAATATCATATTATACGGTGATTCCACATCCATCACGCATATATAGTGTTACCTTCACCTCTATTTCTCCTAGTGGCATACTTATAATTACCTCCCCTTTTGGTTTTGTTATAGCTTTGTTGAAACCATGTATGTTGTATGTAGTTAGTAGTAAATCCGTGTCGTTGTATCCCATCTCCTTGAACGTGTGATAAAACAAGATGTCGGCTGAGCTCCCGGTATCTATAAAAGTTTTTTCGATCTCCCATTCCTCTGAGTCTTACGCACCTTCGTTCTTTATCATTCTTCGCGCGGGTACAATTATGTTTTCGCTCGTCGAGATCTTCCTTCCTTCGTAATCACGCTTGTCGATTTGTCCTGTGAGTCCTGCACTGAAATCCATAATATCTATACCTGACTTTGTTATCATATTGCATTGTAGACGTTTGCTCCCTTTTTCTGCTTCGATATTCTTTACTATTCCTGTGGATCTACTCGCTCTGTGTATTGTATGCATGCTTGCTCGCTCTTCTTCTTGCATCAACTGGTTCTTCTTTCTTTTATGTGCACACAACCTCAACTTGAAATCTATGGGTAACTTCTCCCACTATCTTTATGGAAATCTTTTTCAGATTTGTAAACTTTGCTCTTCAAAAGGGAATTTATAGTCTCAAATATTATTCTATAAAACTTCTTTCCTAACTGAAAACTGTGGTTTTAATTGGTGATCCCACATGTTTTATTTTCGCAAAAACGATTAAAATCTTTCAAAAACAAGAACAATAAGAAACTCCTCTTAAAAGAAATTTTTGAAAAAGAAACTCAACTTAAAATTTTCACAAACAGGTGTGATCCCATTCCCGAGTTGTATTCTAGCGCCAAAATGTAGTAGTAGAAAATCCTACTACCACATCCCTTAAACAATCTATATAGTAAATTATGAAACCATTGTGAAGAACACTTAAAGAGATTTTATTAAGTTTAGAAATCAATACAAAGAAGATAAAACCCTAATTTGGGAAGCAAATAACTTTCTCTCTCCTAAAGTTCTATCTCAACTCTCAAAAAGACCTCTCCCTCACCACAAGGGTGGCTGGTCCTATATATAGGGATTTTACATAGTGGAGGACAGCTAACAAAGCCCCTATTTTCGGATCTTACGTGTGACATCTTCGCACTCAGGTATCTGGTCTTTTCGCACGTGCTCCTCGACTTCGTACAAGTTCCACATTTTACCTGTGACTTTGTGACGTCACTGATTCCGTCATTCCGGATATACTATGTGCGAATTCCATTCGCTCCTTTTAATTCAGTTGCTTCGCGTGATTTATCGCTGTGCGGTATTTAACCCCTACATTGAGAATAATTACCTCCCTCCTCAACATCATTGAAAAGACCAGTCTCCTTATCATCATCATGCTCGCCCTCGGAAATGTTTTCACTCACATCCTCATCCTCTTCATCATCGCTCACTGGAAATTGAGGATAGTTCTCGCGAGGAAGTCCATGTTTATCACAAACCCAGTTAACTGTGAGCCGGGTCTCTTCTTTTACGCGAGGCTGAGTCGCCTTTGAATATTTCTTCCAAGCCTCATCCATGAAAGACTGATGTTCCTGCTCCAACTCCTCCTATGACCTCCGCAAGTTATCTCGTTCCTGCGTAAGATCGGACACCATGCGCGAAACTGTAGAAAATTGTTGAGAAGTAGAATCTCGCGCCTTGATAGAGTCTTCTAGCTTTTGCTTCAGCGAGACAATTTCTTGTTGGAACTACTCTGCCAAAACATAAAGAAAAACAAGTCAGAATGACATGGATTAAATAAACATATAAAACTGAGGAAGCAATTGGAGCAGCCTCCACGACTACCTTCTTTTGGTGAAACATCTACATAAGGGTCACGCGAAACTAAAGGTTGACGAGTAACGTCTTGAAGTAATCGCAGGTCTTCTAACGCCTTATCTCTACATCGACAAGCTCTATCCCTCTCTCCCAATAACTTTGCCAACTTTGACGCCAAAATCATCGGATACACTCTTCTGCAACCGAAGAGAACTCTCTAACAAACTATGGTCTCGTTCCAGCCTATAATACACACCATCAAAAGAAAGCTTATTATCCTTCAAACCACGATTATCATCAGACAATGTTCGATTCTCGTCCAAAAGAGAACGATTCACCATATTGGACACTGCGAGAGCTCTAGCAAGCTGACTAATACGGAGCAATGTTGATCATACATAGCACGCCAACCAAAATTATCAATCTGAAGCCCCACAACTTGCTCGCATAAGCGCAAACGACCACTCTCCAACTGATTAATTTGAGCCTTCAGTCGACACACTCATCTCTAGCATCTTTGGCTGGGTCACGTGCGTTTTCGGTTTAAATCTTAAGTACGACGCAAAATTAAGAAGGGTAACGCAAAAGCAACACATACATAAAAAATACAAATTTCACAGAATCTCACCTTTAAGCTCTTCATTCTTCGCGCGAAGCTGGGCAGCTTCATTTGCTCCAGAAGATAGATCAGATACCTGCCTTCTCAAATCATTAATGATTTGTTTAGACTTGCAGAGTTCATCAGTCTGAACCAGACGACGGCGAAATTCCTGCAAAAAAAAAAACAAACACTTCAGAGCCATGATTAGCAGAAAAAGGAGTACAAACCAACAAAAACTTACCTCTGATTCAACGGCGATAAGCTTATCGCGCTTAGAAAGTTGGGACGACTCAGAATCTGTCTTGGGAGGCGACATACCAAGCGCGATAGAGATTAATCCAGACCATTGCGAAGCTTCAGCAGCCGCATTGGCCATCACAGCACCAGCGACCTGCTCATCCTTC